>CAIGQS010000079.1:244181-246725 GCA_903798195.1 Danio kyathit
ACGCGCAGCAAATTGATCACAACACAAACAACTGAAGAAACGCGCTGCAAATTGATCACAACACAAACAACTGAAGAAACGCGCTGCAAATTGATCACAACACAAAGGAAGAAACGCGCTGCAAATTGATCACAACACAAACAACTGAAGAAATGCGCAGCAAATTGATCACAACACAAACAACTGAAGAAACGCGCAGCAAATTGATCACAACACAAACAACTGAAGAAACGCGCAGCAAATTGATCACAACACAAACAACTGAAGAAACGCGCAGCAAATTGATCACAACACAAACAACTGAAGAAACGCGCTGCAAATTGATCACAACACAAACAACTGAAGAAACGCGCAGCAAATTGATCACAACACAAACAACTGAAGAAACGCGCAGCAAATTGATCACAACACAAACAACTGAAGAAACGCGCTGCAAATTGATCAAAACACAAACAACTGAAGAAACGCGCAGCAAATTGATCACAACACAAACAACTGAAGAAACGCGCAGCAAATTGATCACAACACAAACAACTGAAGAAACGCGCAGCAAATTGATCACAACACAAACAACTGAAGAAACGCGCAGCAAATTGATCACAACACAAACAACTGAAGAAACGCGCAGCAAATTGATCACAACACAAACAACTGAAGAAACGCGCAGCAAATTGATCACAACACAAACAACTGAAGAAACGCGCAGCAAATTGATCACAACACAAACAACTGAAGAAACGCGCTGCAAATTGATCACAACACAAACAACTGAAGAAACGCGCAGCAAATTGATCAAAACACAAACAACTGAAGAAACGCGCAGCAAATTGATCACAACACAAACAACTGAAGAAACGCGCAGCAAATTGATCACAACACAAACAACTGAAGAAACGATCAGCAAATTGATCACAACACAAACAACTGAAGAAACGATCAGCAAATTGATCACAACACAAACAACTGAAGAAACGCACAGCAAATTGATCACAACACAAACAACTGAAGAAACGATCAGCAAATTGATCACAACACAAACAACTGAAGAAACGATCAGCAAATTGATCACAACACAAACAACTGAAGAAACGCGCAGCAAATTGATCACAACACAAACAACTGAAGAAACACGCTGCAAATTGATCACAACACAAACAACTGAAGAAACGCGCTGCAAATTGATCACAACACAAAGGAAGAAACGCGCTGCAAATTGATCACAACACAAACAACTGAAGAAATGCGCAGCAAATTGATCACAACACAAACAACTGAAGAAACGCGCAGCAAATTGATCACAACACAAACAACTGAAGAAACGCGCTGCAAATTGATCACAACACAAAGGAAGAAACACGCTGCAAATTGATCACAACACAAACAACTGAAGAAACGCGCAGCAAATTGATCACAACACAAACAACTGAAGAAACGCGCAGCAAATTGATCACAACACAAACAACTGAAGAAACGCGCAGCAAATTGATCACAACACAAAGGAAGAAACACGCTGCAAATTGATCACAACACAAACAACTGAAGAAACACGCTGCAAATTGATCACAACACAAACAACTGAAGAAACGCGCTGCAAATTGATCACAACACAAACAACTGAAGAAACGCGCAGCAAATTGATCACAACACAAACAACTGAAGAAACACGCTGCAAATTGATCACAACACAAACAACTGAAGAAACGCGCAGCAAATTGATCACAACACAAACAACTGAAGAAACGCGCAGCAAATTGATCACAACACAAACAACTGAAGAAACGCGCTGCAAATTGATCACAACACAAACAACTGAAGAAACGCGCAGCAAATTGATCACAACACAAACAACTGAAGAAACGCGCTGCAAATTGATCACAACACAAACAACTGAAGAAACGCACAGCAAATTGATCACAACACAAACAACTGAAGAAACACGCTGCAAATTGATCACAACACAAACAACTGAAGAAACGCGCAGCAAATTGGTCAAAACACTTGTAAACATCCACATAACACAACGGAAATGTTTCAAGAGGACCCAAAAACATGACGGACCCAGCTGAGAGATACGGAGGTGTTATTGTACCGTGACTGTTGTTCAGTGAAGTGATTGGTGTTCTTAGTGTTGCAGCGCGTTTCTTCAGTTGTTTGTGTTGTGATCAATTTGCTGTGCGTTTCTTCAGTTGTTTGTGTTGTGATCAATTTGCTGATCGTTTCTTCAGTTGTTTGTGTTGTGATCAATTTGTTGTGCGTTTCTTCAGTTGTTTGTGTTGTGATCAATTTGCTGATCGTTTCTTCAGTTGTTTGTGTTGTGATCAATTTGCTGATCGTTTCTTCAGTTGTTTGTGTTGTGATCAATTTGCTGTGCGTTTCTTCAGTTGTTTGTGTTGTGATCAATTTGCTGCGCGTTTCTTCAGTTGTTTGTGTTGTGATCAATTTGCAGCGCGTTTCTTCAGTTGTTTGTGTTGTGATCAATTTGCAGCGCGTTTCTTCAGTTGTTTGTGTTGTGATCAATTTGCAACAGGTGTCTGTCAAATTGAT
>CAIGQS010000079.1:246825-289325 GCA_903798195.1 Danio kyathit
GTTGGTCTGGTCTCCATGAAGTTACTACAACCTTCAAAATATGAATAATAATCTTTGATGAAGTACAGTAGTGTTTTTATTTATCTATTTGACTACTGTATGTACAGTAAGGGTGGTTTTGACTAAATATCGACTGTAGTAAGTTGGTCTGGTCTGAATGAAGTTACTACAACCTTCAAAATATGAATAATAATCTTTGGTGAAGTACAGTAGTGTTTTTATTTATCTATTTGACTACTGTATGTACGGTAAGGGTGGTTTTGACTAAATATTGCCTGTAGTAAGTTGGTCTGGTCTTTATGAAGTTACTACAACCTTCAAAATATGAATAATAATCTTTGGTGAAGTACAGTAGTGTTTTTATTTATCTATTTGACTACTGTATGTACAGTAAGGGTGGTTTTGACTAAATATCGACTGTAGTAAGTTGGTCTGGTCTCCAAGAAGTTACTACAACCGAAATAATGTGAATAATAATCTTTGGTGAAGTACAGTAGTGTTTTTATTTATCTATTTGACTACTGTATGTACAGTAATGGTGGTTTTGACTAAATATCGCCTGTAGTAAGTTGGTCTGGTCTCCATGATGTTACTACAACGTTCAAAATATTAATATTAATCTTTGGTGAAGTACAGTAGTGTTTTTATTTATCTATTTGCCTACTGTATGTACAGTAAGGGTGTTTTTAACTAAATATTGCCTGTAGTAAGTTGGTCTGGTCTCCAAGAAGTTACTACAACCGAAATAATGTGAATAATAATCTTTGGTGAAGTACAGTAGTGTTTTTATTTATCTATTTGACTACTGTATGTACAGTAAGGGTGGTTTTGACTGAATATAGCCTCTAGTAAGTTTGTCTGGTCTCAATGAAGTTACTACAACCTTCAAAATATGAATAATAATCTTTGGTGAGGTACAGTAGTGTTTTTATTTATCTATTTCACTACTGTATGTACAGTAAGGGTGGTTTTGACAAAATATCGACTGTAGTAAGTTGGTCTGGTCTTCATGAAGTTACTACAACCTTCAAATTATGAATAAAATTATTTGGCGAAGTACGGTAGTGTTTTTATTTATCTATTTAACTACTGTACTGTATGTTTCTGTTTGTATAGACAGCTCTTTTATATTTTTATACTTAGTACTTTTTTTCTACAGCCTCATACTCAATATCTAAAGTCTTTAAATGTGTTATATTTGCTTTATTTAATAATGCATAACCTCTATTTCTCTATTATTTTTGTTGTTATTTTTAAGGTCACAAGTGGTTGTGTAAGCATTTCGCTGCATATCATACTGTGTATGACTGCACTGTACAAAATAAATCACAAAAGTCAAGACAATTGGTTTTATGTTGCTTTAACCTATTTTAATACGGCTAAGTTGGTTAAGTTACCAAGGTTTTTGTCAGTTTGATTTATTTAAGTTGAGATGACAAGTTAATGGGACTCAACTAAAACAAAATAAGGCAGCAATATTTTTTTACAGTGTGTGTATGTGTCACGTTCACCAAGTAGAGTGCCCACCAGACACACTAGTGGGATCTCTACACATCACATCTGCCACTGAACCGGACTACACATCCCGTCACGCCTTCCAGTCACACACCAGTTTCAGCTCACCCCCTGATTCCATACGCACAGCTGCAGCCTGCAGTTCATCACCACCAGTGATGGGAATAACGGTGCTATAAATAAACAGTGCTACAAACGGCAATACTTTATTTAGTAACGTGTAATTGAATGAGTTACTGTTTTCCCCGTTACAACTTCGTTGCCATTACTGACAATAAAATGCACATTACTATAATTGAGAACACTGAAGTGGTTTTCATGCGAGCAGTAGTGGTGGGCAAAGCAAGGCTTGATGAAACACTGAAACAGTCGAAGCAAATGTGTCGAAGCTTTGAAACGTTTTGAAATCCGTCTATACAGAGACACCTAGTGGTCATTTTTATGTATTGCTCTGGAACAGCTTCAGCAAAGAAACAGTTCAGCAAATTGAGGAATTATACCCCACATTGTAGAGTTGAGGCTTTAAGCGATGTAGTGAAGCGGTGAGAGTTCCAGACTAGCATGCAAAGATAACGGGTTCGAATCCAGGATGATGCAGCTATAGATGTTATTTTTAAATGCTCTGTTCCTGTAACGTGTTTTGTTTTAACATTGGTCCGACATCTGAATGAACACTTTGTGAATAAATCTGTCTTGTTTTGGTCATAAAAAAGTTACATTATTAAAATACCTCAAGTCATAATTTCTGAGCATTTGTACAAGTCGGAATTCAAACTCTCCACTTTTGCAGCACAGTTACTCTGTGCACTAGCACGGTCCACTAAGCTACATGAGAGAGCAATTTTTTTTCTGACCTTGTAAATCAAACACAGATTCGCCAGGTCTCGAAATGCTTCAGAAATGACCGATGCCTTGAATCGTTTTAGTCACGTGACCTGGGTGTTTCAAATCACTTTATTAATGTGACCTGGGTATTTTGAATCACTTTATTCATGTGACCTGGGTATTTTGAATCACTTTAGTCACATGACCTGGGTGTTTCGAATCACTTAAGTCACGTGACCTGGGTGTTTCGAATCACTTTAGTCACGTGACCTGGTTGTTTTGAATCACTTTAATCAAGCGACCTGGGTATTTTGAATCACTTTAATCAAGCGACCTGGGTATTTTGAATCACTTTAGTCACATGACCTGGGTGTTTCGAATCACTTAAGTCACGTGACCTGGGTGTTTCAAATCACTTTAGTCACATGACCTGGGTATTTTAAATCACTTTAGTCAAGCGACCAGGGTATTTTGAATCACTTTAGTCACGTGACCTGGTTGTTTTGAATCACTTTAGTCACGTGACCTGGGTATTTCAAATCACTTTAGTCATGAGACCTGGGTATTTTAAATCACTTTAGTCAAGCGACCAGGGTATTTTGAATCACTTTAGTCACATGACCTGGGTGTTTCGAATCACTTAAGTCACGTGACCTGGGTGTTTCAAATCACTTTAGTCATGAGACCTGGGTATTTTAAATCACTTTAGTCAAGCGACCAGGGTATTTTGAATCACTTTAGTCACGTGACCTGGTTGTTTTGAATCACTTTAGTCACGTGACCTGGGTATTTCAAATCACTTTAGTCACATGACCTGGGTGTTTCGAACCACTTTATTCATGTGACCTGGGTATTTCGAATCACTTTAGTCACATGACCTGGATGTTTCGAATCACTTTAGTCACATGACCTGGATGTTTCAAATCACTTTAGTCACGTGACCTGGGTATTTCAAATCACTTTAGTCACATGACCTGGGTGTTTTGAATCAATTTAGTCAAGTGACCTGGGTGTTTCGAATCACTTTAGTCATGTGACCTGGGTGTTTCGAATCACTTTAGTCATGTGACCTGGGTATTTTGAATCACTTTAGTCACATGACCTGGGTATTTTGAATCACTTTAGTCACATGACCAGGGTATTTTGAATCACTGTAGTCACATGACCTGGGTGTTTTGAATCACTGTAGTCACGTGACCTGGGTGTTTCAGATCCCACTTCAGTGCAGTGTTTCGAAACACTTGGGCTTCGGGATCTCGAAACTGTGTCGAAATGTTAGTTTTGCATCAGCCATCCCTTTGTCTTGCCTAGCCATGTTTTGATCCTTTGTTTATATGTTTACGTTTGTTTTGTCGACCTTTCACCTGTTACACTGCTCTTTTGAATTATCTGCATGCTACTGTCTGTCCCTTTATTGAACCTTGCCTACCTGACCACTCTTAAGTAAATCTGCATTTGGATCCGTCATCATTACAGTATGTGACAAATACATTTTGAATGTGGTTTACCTCTTTCGTGCTGTTATCCTGCACCAGGCTGTAGAGTGGCACGACGCGGCTGACCTCCAGCAGGACCGGTGTGGGGCTGGACGTCTCTCTGGCCGCCTGTCTGCAGAGGTGACATGCGGCCGGGCAGCTACCCTTCTCCTGGCAGCGGATCTCCACTCCAGCCACCAGATCATCTGACAGGAGCTGCGTCTTCAGGAGACTGGACAGGTAACTGATGAACGGCACAGCCTTCAGGTCCCGCCGGCCGCCCTGCTCCGTCACTTCTGAGAGACACAGACACACACATATTAGACCCCCTGCTACACTTGAAGTATTTTATATGTTTCCCCAATTTCTTTCTTTTTAATTTGACAAAAAAACATGTGTGGGTGGCTCAGGGGTTAGCACTGTCGCCTCACATCAAGAAGGTCGCTGGTTCGAGTCCCGGCTAGGCCAGTTAGCATTTCTGTGTGGAGTTTGCATGTTCTCCCCGTGTTGGCGTGGGTTTCTTCCAGGTGCTCCGGTTTCCCCCACAGTCCAAACACATGCGCTATAGGGGAATTGATTAACTGAATTGGTTGTAGTGTATGTGTGTGTGTGTGTGTGTGTGTGTCTGTGTGTGTGTGTGTGAGAATGAGTGTGTATGGGTGTTTCCCAGTATTGGGTTGCAGCTGGAAGGGCATCCGCTGCGTAAAACATTTGCTGGAATAATTGTCGGTTCATTCCGCTGTGGCGACCTCCGATTAATGAAGGGATTAAGCCGAAAAGAAAATGAATGAATGAATGAAAAAATGTGTGCGTGTGTGTCTGTGTGTATTTGTGTACTTGTGTGTGTGTGTTTCTGTTTGTGTTTGTCTGTATCTCTGTGTCTGTGTGTGTCTGTGTTTCTGTGTGTGTTTGTCTGTCTGTGTGTGTGCGCGTCTGTGTTTCTGTGTGTGTGTGTGTGTGTGTGTGTGTGTGCGTGCGTGCGCACATTTGTGTGTGCGTGTGTGAGTCTGAGTTTATGTGTGTCTGTTTGTGTTTCTGTGTGTCTGAGTGTTTGTGTGTGTGTGTGTGTCTGTATGTCTTTATGTGTGTGTGTGTTAGTGTGTGTGTGTGTCTCTGTATTCGTGTGTCTGTCTGTGTGTGTCTCTCTCTGTGTCTGTGTGTGTGAGTGTGTCTCTGTGTGTGTGTCCATGTGTGTGTGTTTCTGTGTGTGTGTGTGTGTGTGTGTGTCTTTGTATTTATGTGTGTGTCTGCTTGTGTGTGTTTGTCTGTGTGTGTGTGTGTGTGTGTGTGTGTATGTATGTGTGTTTCTGTGTGTGTCTGTGTATATACGTGTGTGTGTGTCTGTGTGCGTGTGTGTGTGTTTCTATTTGTATGTATGAGTGTATGTGTGTCTGTGTGTGTGTGTGTGTGTGTGTATATGTGTTTGTGTGTGTCTGTCTGTCTTTATGTGTTTGTGTCAATATGTTTGTCTGTGTATTTGTGTGTGTGTGTGTGTGTGTGTGTGTGTGTGTGTGTGTGTGTGTGTGTGTGTGTGTGTGTGTGTGTGTGTGTGTGTGTGTGTGTGTGTGTGTGTGTGTGTTAAACAGATGTGCCACTCTCATCAATGGCGTGTGTTTTCTGATGGTATGAGTCACTATAGAGCATGAGCACAGATCGCGATGTGCCCGTCGAGCCGCTCGTCTACCAGCGGCAGAGAGAGAAGGCCGCGGCTGCAGTAATCGCTAACAGCCTACAATACGCCTCTTAAATGATTCATTTTCTGCGGTGCGCTTGATCATTCTGTGATGAAGCAACGGCTCGGCGAAAGCAAAACATCTGGCGGGACAAATCCTCGTCATGTGTGGCTCTCCCGCTCCGCTGGTGTGAGTTTAACCATTGTTGGTTTTGTAAACCTCTGCCATCTGCTCTGAGCCAAACACAGCTCCAGTCTGAACAGACAAATGAGTTGAGAAGAGACAGGGGATACAGGACTGGAGAACTACAGGAAATACTGCACTGACGGGATCAACTACATATCCCAGCATGCAATGTGAAGTAATGTAATAGGATGCTGCCTTTTTGATTTTTATAATGTGTTTTTTTTAGTGGTGGGTCATTATCGGCGTTAACGTGCTGCGTTAACGCGAGACTCATCGCGCGATAAAAAAATATTGCCGTTTATCTATTCTCAAAGTTGGGCTGGGAGCTGGAAAGCTATGATGACTTTCACCTTGATATTTTAGCGCAGATGTATACCTGACCGGTGAGCCGTCTGAAGACACTACTAACTACGCTTACATGGACATCTGTAGTCTAGTAATTTGCCTTAATAGACAATATTATAATGAAGGTGTTTACGTGAAGTGCTTTCATGAAGAGTTTCCTGTAATTTTGGGTGACTTTAACTGCAGTTCGACAGTTTCACTTTCACTCATGAACATTTCATTCATGCCCCCATGACAAACTGGGGTATTAGACGCAAATATGGAGTCTATCTATCTCTCTATCCATCCATCCATCCATCCATCCTTCTATCTATCCATCCATCCATCCATCGTTATATCTATCCATCCATCCATCCATCCATCCATGGTTCTATCCATCCATCCATCGTTCTATCTATCCATCCATCTTTCTATCCATCCCTCTATCCAACCATCCATCATTCTATCCATCCATCCAATGTTCTATCTATCCATCAATCCATCCTTCCATCCATTGTTACATCCATCCATCCATCGTTATATCTATCCGTCCATCCATCCATCCATCCATCTATCCATCGTTCATTCTATCGATCCATCCATCCATCCATCCATTGTTCAATCTATCTATCTAACTATCCATCTATCTATCTATCCATCCATCCATCCATTGTTCTTTCTATCTATCCATCCATCCATCCATCCATCATTCGATCTATCTATCCAGCCATCCATCGTTCTATCTATCTATCCATCCATCCATCGTTATATCTATCCATCCATCCATCCATCCATCCATCCATCCATCTTTCTATCCATCCATCCATCCATCCATCGTTCTATCCTTCCATCCATTGTTACATATATCCATCCATCCATCGTTATATCTATCCATCCATCCATCATTCCATCCATCCATCCATTGTTCAATCTATCTATCTATCTATCCATCTATCCATCCATCCGTCCATCCATCATTCTATCCATCCATCCATTGTTCAATCTATCTATCTATCCATCTATCCATCCATCCGTCCATCCATCATTCTATCCATCCATCCATGGTTATATCTATCCATCCATCTATCCATCCATCCATCCATCATTCTATCCATCCATCCATCGTTCTATCCATCCATCCAATGTTCTATCTATCCATCAATCCATCCTTCCATCCATTGTTACATCCATCCATCCATCGTTATATCTATCCGTCCATCCGTCCGTCCATCCATCCATCCATCTATCCATCGTTCATTCTATCGATCCATCCATCCATCCATCCATCCATCCATCCATTGTTCAATCTATCTATCTAACTATCCATCTATCTATCTATCTATCTATCTATCTATCAATCCATCCATCCATCCATCCATCCATCGTTATATCTATCCTTCCATCCGTCCATCCATCCATCCATCTATCCATCGTTCATTCTATCGATCCATCCATCCATCCATCCATCCATCCATCCATCCATCCATCCATCCATTGTTCAGTCTATCTATCTATCTATCTATCCATCCATCCATCCATCCATCCATCGTTCCATCTATCCATCCATCCATCCATCCATCCATCCATCCATCCATCATTCCATCTATCCATCCATCCATTCTACGTTCTATCCATCAATCCATTCTTCCATCCATCGTTATATCTATCCATCCATCGTAATAGTTATCTATCCATCTATCGTTCTATCTATCCATCCATTGTTCTATTGATCCATCCATCCTTCCACCCATTCATCGATTCATCCATCCATCCATCCACCAATCCATCCATCCATCCATCCATCCATCCACCCATCCATCCATCCATCCATCCATCCATCCATCCATCCATCCATCCATCTATCGTTCTATCTGTCCATCCATCCATCCATCCATCCACCCACCCATCCATCCATCTATCGTTCTATCTGTCCATCCATCCATCCATCTATCCTGCAAAAACGTCTCACTTGCTCAAAATGGAGAGCTCATTCCTCAAAATCAAGTTTTCACGTCAATGAAAGTGTCGGTGTCATCAAAATGAAAAGTCCTGACACCATTGTTTATGAACAAGATTTGGCTTTGTCATGTTTTCATTATGACACTTTACTCTGTACATTTTTTCCTGGTGACACTTCCTGAAAATGCTCCAGACAGCACTGTATACTATTTGCACAGCCATTTGAAAACTACAGTAAAGTTAGACATCACTGCATTTAGTGAGGTATCTGAGTACAAGACACTGTGTGTGTTTCACATGTCTACTGCATTTGCTCTTTACAATTCTAATTTATTCACAGCATTGTGCAAAAGTCTAAACACACCCTTATTTACAACAAACACAAACTTCCTTTGGGTAGAGCTGTGCACAAATGTAAACAATATTGCAGTACATATTGGAACTGAACCTACAACATACACAGGTCTGTAAATCATTTTCACAACTAGTTCAACATTTGTGTATGTAATGACTTCAGTAATGAAATGAGGACTATTAGTTTTATATGGAATGGCTATTCAGCATCCACAAGTTTAGTTAATTTTGACTGATATGACATAAGCAAATGATAATGTTGCAAACAGCAGAGAGTTGTATGAAAGCAATTGATGCATGTCCAAAAGCATTTGCAATTTGCTGGAAGGAATGAGAAACTGCTACTATGATGTGCACAAATGACTAATTGTTTTGAGAAATGCATTAACAGTTGTGCAAATATAAATAGTGTTGTGAGAAATGCACCAAAGCCACTGAGAAAAACTGTAATAAACTTCGAAACGGAGATTTGCTGTCACCAAGTGGTATATTATGATATTGCAGCTACGTTTCACTTTGAAAGAGAGAATATGCATGTTATTTCTGACATTTATTATAAAGTTAACGTGCAATCTACAATCTAAATATATTTTGATATTTTAATATTACATATGTATATTATTTAGTAATCATCCTATTATTTGTTGCAGTAACATAATATATTATAATATAATATAATGTAATATAATATAATATAATATAATATAATATAATATAATATAATATAATATAATATAATATAATATTATATAATATAATATAATATAACATAATAATGTTTCATATAATATTAAAAAAAGTTCAATCCCACATTTTATTCGTACCAACATTAAGTATGCATTTTTTTAAACATTTTTTGATTAAATCTAAATATATTTTGATGTTTTAATATTACATATTTATATTAATTTATAATTATTATGTCATTTGTAGCTGTAAAATACAATATCATAATATAATATTAGTTTAATTGCATATAATTTAAACTTTTCAATCCCATATTTTTTTTTTTTTCATACCAACACTAAGTATATATTTTTTTACATTTTTGGATTATAATTTTTTTGTATTATAACACTTACGATGTAATATTCCTAAAATAAAACCATCATTCCCTGGTGTTTTGTTTCCTTACATTTCGGATCCGCCCGTGTGTTTCCAGCAGCAGCAATGTGAGCTCTTTAACATGTGCCACTGAAATTACTTTGCGCATCACGCATGACAACAACAGACTCTTCTCTAATTGGCTCTAGCGCGCGTCAATCAACACACACTCTTGAACAGCAGCCAATGAAATCTCATCAGGGGCGAGACTTACACAAAGTATCACCCGCCGTTATGACGTCACCTCCGCAGTGTCGCGCGCACCCGCTGACATGAGAGACGCGCGCGTCGTCACATCAGGCAAAGGCTACTGTTGAACTGAAGGTAGGAAATCATATAACAATCACTAAATAAACACGCATTTGAGCATTTATATGTGATCTGACATTCATTTTGAACGGCACACACCTAGTAGACACGAATGACAAGACTCCGATCGCAGTGTTTTGAAGATCTAGGCCTGTATAATCAGCTGGTTGGGCATATAAACATAATAATAACAGCAAAACTGTATATTATGAGCTGCATTAATATGAGATGTTATTAATGTATGCGTAAAACTGGTGTAAGAAATGACAATGCGTGGTCCAGAATCAAGATGGTGATCTTAGTTAGCCATATGGCTACCAAAATAAACACAAACACACGCTGTTACTTAAATTCTGAATATTCCGTAGTATTTCTAATCTTTTTTTCCTGATTAATATATGATGATGTGGTAAAATACCTCATTAGGTGTGGTAAGAAAGCCAGTAAGTGGAGAATCAGCATCAATGCATGTCTTTTATAATGACGTGACATTTTTTTCCCAGGCTTTCCCATCTATCGTCTGCACTGTTGTAGCATTTTTGGTAATGCATAATGTGTTTATTTAATGTAATAATTTGAGCTTGTGAGTTTTCTTTAAATATCATTAATGCAGATACAATACAGAGTTGACATGTAAACAGTATTGTGCATTAAATATCAATAATAAACATTGTCAATGGAAAAAAGTAGAGAGAGGGAGTAAGAAAGAAAAGAAAACAAGGACATGTTCTTGAGTGTAGGGCGTTTAAGTATCGTGCATACATGCATTTGTTATTAAATTGTGTGTTGCATAGCATAATATCATAGCATTGATCAATGTTAATTAAAGAGAATTAATAAATAGATGAACAACAAAAAAAGGCATGTTGATTTTCCATTAGTGCTAATTAGGGCTGGGCGATATGGGCAAAAAATCATATCTCGGTATTTTTAGGAGGAATGACGGTATACGATATATATCCGGTATTTTCGCATAAATGGTTACTTGAGAGTTAAAGGGCACCTATTTTACCCCTTTTTTAAGATGTAATATTAATATTATGGTTCTTCTGAGTGTGCCAGTTTAGGTTCAGTTCAAAACACAATTCAGATTTTTTTATTATGATGTGTTAAAAAGTGTGATTTTGGGGGCGTGTACACAGTTTGCTGTTTTAGGGGCGTGTTGCTTCACATGAAAATTAGTTTCGACTTCCCGCCCAACTTAACAAGGGGGCGGAGCCAAGAGCTCCCTATGGCAACAGACAGGCAGACAGAGAGTAGCAACATGAGTGAGCGGACCAGCATTCAGCTGTACATGTACGACTCGGACACAGACCAAGCAGAGACTACAAAATCATTTGTGTCTTTGTATAGTTTTACAGCCAACTGTGTGCTAGTTTAAAGCTCCGAGCTTGTGCACTGAGACTAATAACCAAGCACACTGAATTAACTTTGACTGAAGGGCATCACACACTGGATGCACCGCGACACGGCGTGCACATGACAGTTGAAAGTATCACACACTTGGGCGCCGGTGTGTGTCCCGATAGAAACTTATGTTTAGAATTCAGAAATGCATGCCGCTGCGTGGCGCCGAGTGGCGCTTCTGGTGTACGACCTGCTTGAGGCTATATCTAAAGGGCGTCATACACCGGATGCTCCGCTCCGAGCCACGACACGGCCCACCAGACGCTCACATTCGCATGTTATTTAAATTGAATAGTAAGGCAGAATAGTGAGCGAACCTCCCCGGTCCTCACTTTCATCCGCGACACGCACCCCCTCTCTTCCGGTACTCACTTTCATCTGTGACACCGCGAAATGCATGGCACTGGCGTCGTTAGTTCGTTATTTCCAATGGAGAGACGCGCACGTGAGGCAACGCGCTCGCACTTTCCAGCTGCACCTAGTTAAGATGACAGGGAGCTTCTGTGACCGCGGGAAATGCACACCGCTGAAGTTTAAGGAAAACGCAATGAAAAGTACACATGTATGCAAACCCACCAAAACTCACAAACACTGGCGGCGAGGAGAGAGATAACTTGGTGAATGTTGAGCCCAGCGAGCCTTACATCTAAAAATAGAGCAAGGGTGTTAATATAACAGCAGATTGCATACTAGGCTAGTTTTTAACAGCAGATGGCGCTCTAGGCTAGTTTTTAACAGCAGAGGGCACTCTAGGCTAGTTTTTAAAAGCAGAGGGCACTCTAGGCTAGTTTTTAACAGCAGACTGCACTCTAGGCTAGTTTATAACAGCATATTGCGCTCTAGGCTTGTTTTTAACAGTGGATGGTGCTCTAGGCTAGTTTTTAACAGCAGATGGCACTCTAGGCTAGTTTTTAACAGCAGATGGCGCTCTAGGCTAGTTTTTAACAGCAGAGGGCACTCTAGGCTAGTTTTTAAAAGCAGAGGGCACTCTAGGCTAGTTTATAACAACAGACTGCACTCTAGGCTAGTTTATAACAGCATATTGCGCTCTAGGCTTGTTTTTAACAGTGGATGGTGCTCTAGGCTAGTTTATAACAGCAGACTGCACTCTAGGCTAGTTTATAACAGCAGACTGCACTCTAGGCTAGTTTATAACAGCAGACTGCACTCTAGGCTAGTTTATAACAGCAGACTGTGCTCATGGCTAGTTTTTAACAGCAGACGGTGCTCTAGGCTAGTTTTTAACAGCATATGATGCTCTAGACTGGTTTTTATCAGCAGATGGCGCTCTAGGCTAGTTTATAACAGCAGACGGTGCTCTAGGCAAGTTTTTAACAGCAAACAGCGCTCTAGACTAGTTTTTAACAGCAGAGGACGCTCTAGGCTAGTTTATAACAGCCAACTGTGGTCTAGCCTAGTTTTTAACAGCATACAGTGCTCTAGGTTAGTTTTTAACAGCAGACGACGCTCTAGGCTAGTTTTTAACAGCAGACGACGCTCTAGGTTAGTTTTTAACAGCAGACGACACTCTAGGCTAGTTTTTAACAGCAGACAGTGCTCTAGGTTAGTTTTTAACAGCAGACGACGCTCTAGGCTAGTTTTTAACCATACAGTCAAATGCACACGAGGTACAGTGCTTATACATTTGTCTGAGTCATGTAACTTAAGCTTTTCCTAACTGTATTAATGATTATTTTAGGTTCGAGATGTATTTTTAGGGAAGTGCAAAGCAGAGTATACCTGTTTGTATTGCATATAGCATCATCTGCTGTTAAGAAAAACTAAGCTCAGAATTGATTCAAGAGAGAATCAATACAATGCAAATTCTTAGAAACTTTTTCTCATTTACTTAAAATCAGCTTTGCAACAGGCCATATTAGATACTATATTTTAACCAATGACTAGTGTGAGAGTTCTTTATTATAGCTAAGCTTAATACACATCAAACATATAGACATGACTTTTTTCCTTCTCTATAGACGCCTTTGGCACTGGAAGGCATCATGGCCACGCCAACGTCTCTAGATCCAGAATTGGTACGCGAGGTGCTGGAATGCCCCATCTGCCTAGAGACCTACAACCAGGATCAGCTTCGACCCAAACTTCTGCAGTGTGGTCACTCAGTGTGTCGCCAGTGCCTTGAGAAACTCCTCGCCAGCACGATAAATGGTGTGCGCTGCCCATTCTGCAGCAAGGTGTCCCGCATGAGCAGTATTTCACAGCTGGCCGACAATCTCACCGTGCTGAAGATCATTGACTGTGCAAGTGCATGTAGCTCTAACATGGGTCTCATGTGCAAGTCTTGTAAAAACCGCCTTCCCCGTCAGTACTGTTGCGACTGCAGCATTGTGTTGTGCGATATTTGTAAAAACGAGGGTCACCAGCGGCAGGGTCATGTTGTGCAAGCCATTCGCATGGCTGCAGAACAGCGCCGGAAGGATATCGGAGAAAAACTTTCAGACCTACGGGAGGCAATGGGAAATATTCAGAAGAAGAAGGCAGCTATTGATAATGTGACCAAATCGCTCAGAATGAAGTATAAGGGTGTACAGCAGGAGTATGCCAAGGCTGAGTTGCGGCTTCAGGAGGAACTTGGCCGCTCACGCCGTGCCTTCGCCACCTCATTAGCCGAAATAGAGAAACTCAACGCACAGATTCTGGAGGAGCAAACATACCTGCTTAATATCGCAGAAGTGCAGGTTGTGTCAAGGTGCGACTATCTTACGATGAGAATCAAGCAGACGGATATTGCTCTGCTGGAAGAGGGAAGCAATAATGATGAAGAAGAAGATCTGGACTTAAAAACCAATCTGCCTGTCGTTCTGAAACTGCAGGATCCCGAACTAGTCAAAATTGAGAACTCAAAGTCACTGGAGGTAGGGCAGCTGGCTACAAAACCCTGCAATGTCAACGTTGAAGATGAAGAAGATGGACTTGATTTCCCCACTGTCACCTCCACTCCTTTAGACATTTATCGAGATATTGACATGGTGCCGGCAGTTGAAGAAGCTGTTTCTGCTTCTCCTGGAAGCTTCAAGTCTAAATCTGTTGATGGAGGAGGACCTTCTCCAGGAGCCTCCGGTGGGCAACTTTGTCAATTTGTAAAAAAGATGGGTTGCAAGGGCAATCTTCCGGGAATGTTCAACTTGCCAGTTAGCATTTGCGTCACACCGCAAGGTGAGGTTCTCGTAGCTGATCGAGGAAACTACCGCATCCAGATTTTCAACCGCAAGGGCTTCCAAAGGGAAATACGGCGCAATCCGAGTAGCATCGACAACTTTGTTTTGAGCTTCCTTGGTGCTGACCTTCCCAACCTCATCCCTCTCTCCATTGCAATTACAGCTCAGGGCCTCATCGGCGTCACTGATAACTATGACAACTCTGTGAAGGTTTACACCACCGATGGCCACTGCATTGCCTGTCACAAGAACCAGCTAATTAAGCCATGGGGAATCGCGGCCATGCCTTCAGGGCAGTTTGTGGTATCAGATGTAGAGGGGGGAAAGTTATGGTGCCTGGCTGTAGATCGTAATGTAGGGGTTGTGAACTACAACCGACTGTGCTCTGCTGTGAGGCCCAAATTTGTAACTTGCGACTCCTCAGGTACAGTCTACTTCACGCAGGGCTTGGGTCTGAATATCGAGAATAGGCACAACGAACATCACCTCGAGGGTGGCTTCTCTATTGGCTCGGTAGGAATGGACGGGCAGCTGGGAAAGCAACTCAGCCACTTCTTCTCAGAGACTGAGGACTTTCGTTGCATTACCGGCATGTGCGTGGACTCTAATGGGGACTTGATCGTGACAGACAGTGGCCGTAAGGAGATCCTGCAATTCCCTAAAGAAGGAGGCTACAATATTCTCATCCAAGAGGGCCTTACGTGCCCTGTAGGAGTAGCTGTTACCCAGAAGGGACAATTGCTTGTCCTAGATTGCTGGGACCACTGTGTGAAGGTCTACACATATTTGCAAAGGAGACGTTCATCTACTTGTTAAGACTCCTGTGTGGACAATTTATAAGACTAGTCACTTTAAATCAATGGCTTCATTACTGATGCTTCTCGATGATTCCTGACCCGTGGCATATAGTGGCCGGGATCAGGCAGCTTGAGACGCAACCATTCACCACTGCCATGAAACAAATGGAGGATGGCTTATGGGTATTACTGTGGATGCTTTGAGCAAATGGAATTTGAAATATAGCACAACTGATGGCAATAACCGAGAAAATTGTTCTTCATGCATGCATGTCAGTTTTCATTTGTTATTTATGGGTTTTCCGTGCTGCTATACAGGCATTAAAATATAGTGTTTTGAGAAAGTGTTTTGGTTTATAAATGCTACATAGATGGTATTCAAGGAATAATCTTTGAACAGAATTTGTGGCATAATATTGATTATTACTGGAGTGACTCTAATTCACAAAAGGACAATTTAAAGGTTATAAAAAGAAGATGACTATGACAATAAGACCATAGGAAGTGTCATGCTTTTGATGCGCTGCTTATTTGTTTCTTATTAAAATGTTCTTTATTAAGTGTAGGTTTAGAGTTTACATTACCATGGTAATGAAGTTAGTAACATTGCGGACACAAGTTTACACATAGAAGCAGAATAGGGGAAGTTTATTAAGAACATTCTGCAATCTGTTTTGTTTAATCTGCATCTGTTGTAAATGCCTTACTGTACTACTTACCTAAATTGTTTTAGTCACACTGAAATCACTTTGCCATGGTCTGCATTAAGCCACAAGTTCTGTTCATTGAGCTTAACCTGAACAAAGATATTCCTTTAATAGGACATGCTTGATTTGGTTTGGGAAAACGTGAAACGTGCCGACTCAAAACACTACTGTGATTGGTTATGTTCATCCTTGTAATGAGTTCCCACAATGCTCTTATTTTTAAAGTGCCCTATACCTAAAGCCTGTCAGTAAATTGACTTCTGATTCTTGTGACAATAAACATGTTCTATATATTACAATACCGTTAAACTGCAGAACAACAAGCTTGAAGAAATGCTTTAAAGTTATTGTTACTACAATGATAAGATAATAAAACTGTCTATTGCTGTTAATTGTTTACTGTGAATTGGTTTGTAGTGTAATCCGGTTTATAAACGCATCACTCTGTCGCAGGAACCAAAGGCTTGTTGAATCCAGGAGATATTTACTAGCCTGCCGTTAGAGTAAATGCATTGGAATAAATGAAGGGTGAAAAGCTTCTTTTGTATGAGCATATTTTGCGTTTAAGTGTCCTTGTATCTCAAAGGTGGATCTTAAAAGTATCTTACCTAAAAGCTTTAGATAATGCTTTGTGTCTTAACATCTTGGTTGTGATATTAGTCATATATTTGGTTTTCAGTCATGTTCTGGTGCAAGTTTAAAGGGATAATTCACCCCCCAAAATGTCATCCAAACTAAATTGAGTTTCTGTTGAACACAAAGGAAAATATACTGAAAATGCTGGAAAAAACACCCATTTAATTCCATAGTATGTTTTTGTTTCACGGATGTCAGTGGCTGCGTGTTGGGGGTAACCCATTACAAGTAACGTGAGTTACGTAATAATATTACTTTTTTAAGCAGCAAGTAAAATAACACATTACTTTAAAATATTAAATGATTATATTTGAGTTACTTTTTTTAAAACGTAATTCGAGTTACATTTTAGATTAATTAATACGCTTTTAAAAATAGTTTGCTGAATTAAAATGAGTGTAATCACGTTGAATCAAACTCAATGAGAACATGAGCTCCCCGCGGGAACAGACAGAACCCAAGATGGCAGGGCCTTACATTTCTGTGATGGAAGTATTCTGATTATTCTATACACATGGAAGAAAAGGGGGATTGTCTCAATAGACAGTAGCTATGTTTCTATCCACTTATTTTTATGCGCATTTTGCATATGCGCATAAAAAAAACGTTGATGGAAACGCCATGATGCGCATAAATTTTGAAAATGCGCATAAAAAACATATACGCATAACTGAGTAGAGCTGTGTATTGGCAAGGGCGTCACGATATGATACATATCACAATACAATGGTCACGATGCAATATATCACGATACAATAAATATTGTGATATATTGCAATAGTTTGTATTAGTATGTGTGTCACATTATATTGACAACTTGATAAAGTCCGCAGACAAATTAAAATTCCAATATATTTTCCATCCAATTCATTAGAACTGCACAGTGTGATTGAACCGAGAACTATATGTATTGCTAAGCTTACAAATGGCTTTTTTTTGTCTAATTGAGTACTCCCTGGTATAGCGTTAAAACCAAAGTGCAGCCACACGTCAGCTCTAAAAGCTGGAGGCACCTTTATATTTTCCGCCTTGCTCACTCTTGCTTACTTCTGATACCGTACTACTTGGCGTTTTGCTGATCGCGAGTTAGCGACATCTACAGGAGTGGAGGAGGAGGTCGTTTGGCACAACTTCAATCGATACTTGAGGTTGGACTATCGATACACTATCGTAAAAGAAATTATCGCGATAGTTAGATGTATCGATATTTTTGCACAGATAAACTTTTTATTCGCTAAGAAAAGACGCGGATAAACTGGAGTAGGATAAACTTTTTATTTGCTAAGAAAAGACGCGCATAAACTGTGATGGAAACACTTTTACCGCACAAACTCCAGGATGCGCATTAAAAAAAGGTCATGTGATTTTGTTATAAGAGATCATGTGGTGATAAAAATATATGCAAATGGACAAACCAGCAGGCTGAGCACATTGTAAAACATCTGAAATGTTGTTTTGGTCATTCTAAAACACCTTACCGCTTAAGTATTAGTGTTATTATATTAATAATGACCTGCATGTGACGCCTTCCAACGCCACTGCGTGTCAGGATTGCCTTCTGAGGCGCAAGTCATTAATTAGATAAAGAAAAGATTGACGCTGCTTTTCCTACTGCTGCAAATTCAGTTTTTACTCTTGATATTTGGCGCCAGTTAATCAGGAAGTGACGATTTTGTTTGCTTTGACTCGTTGGATGGAAACGCAGCTTTATTCGCACATTTTTATGCCATATTTCAGTTTTGCGCATAAAGTTAATTCGCATTTTTAGATGGAAACATAGCTAGTGATAGTTACTGAACTTTCTTTTGATTGCTTTCAACCTTCATTAATCTGTATATACAGCATGTATGAAGTTCTCAGAAAGTAACATTAGTCTTATTGTTTTAAATAATTTTTTTAACGGTAAATGAAGGTTATACAGTGTGTCATTAAATGCAGAGCTCCTCAATTAAAAAAAAAAAAAAGAAAAATACCCTGCATATTCAGAAAGAGATCAAGCCTTAGGCAGGTATGAAAAAAGTAACTCCAAAGTATCGTAACGCATTACTTTGCATAAAAAAGTAACTAAGTAATGCAACTAGTTACTTTTTTGTGGAGTAACTCAATATTGTAATGCATTACTTTCAAAAGTAACTTTCCCCAATACTGTTAACAATTATAGAAAAAATGGCAATGTAGAATCACTATTGAAAGAATTGGTTACTATCATTAACGTACTAGATAAAGCAACAGGGCCCAGGGGTTTTGTTACCATTTATTTCCATAGTATTTTTTGTTCCTACGATGGATGTCAATGGCTGATTTTTTCCATCGTAATATCGTGTTTTGTGTTCAACAGAAGAAATAAATTCATAAAAGTTTAGAGCCACTAGTGCAGGGGTGGGCAAACTCGGTCCTGAAGGGCCGGTGTCCTGCACAGTTTAGCTTTAACTTTGATCAAACACACCTGCTTATAGATAATTAGTGATCTTGGAGACACTGATTAGCATGTTCAGGCGTGTTTGATTAGAGTTGGAGCTAAACTATGCAGGACACCGGAGTTTGCCCACCCCTGCACTAGAGTGTGAGTAAATAAATAGTGGAAATGTTCATTTATTGGGTGAACTGTCCCTTTAAGGCTACATAAAATAATCACAGTAAAAATAGAAATCCATCAAAGCACAATCCCAGTAGTCTTTTTATTGTATGAAACACTTTTCTCAACAGAAGTATTAACTTAAAGCTACAGAAACGTCATACAATATAAATGTTAAGGGCACACACATTTGAAGGTAACTAACATAACCATTTTGAGTACTGAAGTTTTTACTGAATATTAAGTTTGATCATTTATTTGCAAAAAAAAAAGGCATATTAAATGTACAACTTTACATTTACATAAGTTTATCATCATGCATTACCAGCAGACAGTCTGCATTGGCTTTATAATCAATTCATTCTCCCCAACACTTTCTAGTGTCTAGTGTACATGAAGGAATTGAACATGATGTCATTGAATTGCCTTGCAATATTAAAACACGCTTTTAAAGACCACTTTAATTTGTCACTTTGCACCAGAGGCAGAATTAAATTACGATAGATTCTTCTAGCTCTATCCCTAAAATAATAATTGGAGAAATTCACTTGAATTTTCTTTCAGCAAGAGGATAAACACAGAGAAAACTGGAAAAATCAAACATTTATATTCACCTCTTTAGGTTCGTGTTGGCTACTTTTCTTGCTGTTATTATTTAATCCAATTATTCTTCAGCCTCTAAAATAATGCTTTGTTTGGTCTGTATTAGAAGCTGTGCTTGAAATGTCTCTCAATTCATATAAAGTCTCATATATATCATAATAAATCAACACACAGTTGAAGTCAGAATTATTAGCCCCCCTGAATTATTCGCCCCCCCCCTGTTAATTTTTTTCCCAATTTCTGTTTAACGGAGAGCAGATTTCTTCAGCACATTTCTAATCATAATAGTTTTAATAACTCATTTCTAATAACTGATTTATTTTATCTTTGTCATGATGACAGTAAATAATATTAGACTAGATATTTTTCAAGACACTTCTATACAGCTTAAAGTGACATTTAAAGACTTAATTAGGTTAATTAGGCAGGTTAGGGTAATTAGGCAAGTTGTTGTATAATGATGGTTTGTTCTGTAGACTATCAGAAAAAATATATAGCATAAAGGGGCTAATAATATTAACCTAAAAATGTTTACTAGAAAATTAAAAACTGCTTTTATTCTTGCCGAAATAAAACAAATAAGACTTTCTCCAGAAGAAAAAATATTATCAGACATACTGTAAAAATTTCCTTGCTCTGTTAAACATCATTTGGGAAATATTTAAAAAAGAAAAACAATTCAAAGGGGGGCGAATAATTCTGACTTCAACTGTATATGAGTAAAGTTTTCACAATCATCTTCCTTTATCATGTCACTGGCTTATTTCTTATTGATTTCAAGTGTCAATACATGCATATTTTTTCAGTAAACAGGATTATAATGTATATTATATATACTAATCTTCACAATTAAAGAAATCAAAATAGCAATGAATTATAACTGTTAAAAGAACTGGTTAATTTAGCATGTAAAGCTGGGCCCAGGGAATTTGTTAACCACCTTTTTAAATGTTTAATAAATGCACAAAGCTAGATTCACAATACATTATTATTATTATTATTATTATTATTATTATTATTATTATATTGTTGTCTATTGGACACAACAGCAATAAACACCCATCATAAGTGAAATTTCTTAATTTTATTATTATTATTATTGTTTACACTGTATTGGGTTTGGTTTCTATTGGTTGTCAAATAAACAAAGGACATCATTAAATGTCAGGTATAATCATGGAAACGACCTGCAGAGTTGCCTTTTTTTCTTCACCATTACCCATCTTGATTTATGTCATATCAAATAGCCTGCTATTATTATTTTTTTTTTTCACATTGTTGTACATTTGGCAGGGTTTAACGCGAAGAGATTCTGCTTTTCTAACACCTAAACATCATGTGTGAGCATTGGTGTTGTGTCAGTGAAATGAGTCCTGGAGTTTGTGTTTGTACTGTTCATGACCAATTGCGTGCAATAAAGTCTACATCAGAGTTTGTCTGATTTTTGTTTTTACTTCAACATGTTTAATATGCCAAACTGAATTAAAAATATATCCCAAAATAAATAAATAAATTTAGACCTTAATTGCCAAAAGGGTGATTTTAAGAATGTGGAAAACTGAATCTGTACCTAAGTTTGGTATGTGGGTAAGAGATGTCATAAACATGCTTGCATTGGTTATATATGGTTATATATGCAGAGGTTGACATGTATCAATAATGATGAATTTGAGATATTTGATAAAACATGGGGACAGATATAAGAACACATTAATGCACTGGAAGAAATGCAAGCATAACCGATGACCCCTGTCAATAACAGTAATTAAATGTAATTTGCGTGTAATTAATATTCACCATTCATAATTAATAATGTGCCCAAACTATTATTTGACTATAGTCAGGATAATGCATTTTTCTGGTAATATAAGAACAATGTTACTTTATAATTGCTTTTATTTATGCGTTATCATGTGCATTTATCCCTCTTGTGTTCAGTTGTTTTGTCATAGGTTAGTATTTTTATGTATTGTATTTTATATGTATTATTGTATTGTACAGTTTTTTCTATATTTTGTTGTAGTTTTGTAAAACACAAAAAGCACATAAACATTTAAACAAATAATAGTTTTGACCTTAAAATGGTTTTAAAAAGATTAAAAGCTGTTTTTATTCTAGCTGAAATAAAACAAGACTTTCTCCAGAAGAAACAAAATATTATAGGAAATACTGTGAAAAAAATCCTTGCTCTGTTAAACATCATTTGGGAAATATCTGAAAAAGGAAATAAACTCATTTTGACTTTTAGGGCTTGTATTTATATTAGTTTGTAAAGAAACATCCCAATATGCAATATTATTATTATTATAATATATGCAAAAAATAAATAAGAAAAAAAATCAGTATACAAAATATGCAAGATTAAGTCAAATGTAAAAATATGACCCTTTAGCAAGAGAGTTTTGTAAAAGCTCTTCGGAAAGATTGAATATAATTTTAATCGTTTATGCTAAAAACACAATGTAATATAAAAATTAATAAATAAATATATAAAAAACAACTATTACTAGGTATTATGGAAATATCTAAGGAGTAAGGATCTGGAAATGTCCCATTTTAGGAAGATTTATGAGTTTCTAGAAGGTTTAATATTTCAAATTATGAATTTGTCTTTGTTAACAACTTCTTTTTAGCAATTTCTCAAGTGCCTTTGGTTCTCAGTGATCCACTGCAATCATCATTATTTAAGCTCACTGTTGTGGATCAGGGGCCAAGAAAGGACACGCAGATTTTAATGTACTTGCTTCACTGATTTTTGACAATTTTTAACCAGAAAGTCTATGTGAGAGGACAAAGTTCTTTAAGGGGTCAAAGTCCTTCAAAGCTTTACTCTCTCTCCACCCTGAGGTCCTACAGAACATTGTATAGAGACACAATCGCAGGCCCAAACTAATAATAAAGTCTCACTAATATGGCTTGGAATTGACTGTGTTATTTAGTTTAATTAATTTCCACTGAAATTAGAAGAAACTTTATTTTTGATATATGCAAATAGTTACAAAAACATCCATGCCTTCTCCATCCGTCATGTTGTCAAGAGAAGTTTCAACATGTAGAGCAAGTGAGAATTAAAATATGTACACTGTAAACAAAAGTATTAATGGCAATGTTGGTTGTAACAGTGTTTTGGTGTGCTAAGTGCACTGCAAATTAACAATTACTATTGTGCTGTAAATTAATTGGTTAATTATTAATCAGTATTATCAGTGTTTTTTAAGCGCACTGTGGTCATTTATATCCATTTGTTATCGTTATTTATATATTTACTTATTTATGTATTTATTTGTTGATATATTTTATTTATTTACTTGTTTATTTATTTATTTATTTATTTAATCATTTGTTTGTATTTAATTTATTTATTTATTTAAATATTTAATTATTTATTTAAGTTTATTTTTTTATTTATTTATTTATTTGTATTTATGTATTTATTTATTTATTTACTTATTTATTTATTTATTGATACATTTTATTTATTTGCTTATTTACCTATTTATTTATTTTTATTTATGTACTTATTTACTTATTTGCTTATCAATTAAAGTTTTTATTTATTTATTTATTTACTATTTATTTATGTACTTATTTATTTATTTTTAAATATTTATTTATTTATTTATTTTATTATTTATTTATTTTTATTTTATGTATTTATTTTAATTTTATTTTTTAGTAGACATTTAGTACAACAAAGTGGTCAACTTCTGTTTTCATTGTGCTTTATAAGTACATTTGATGTGATTTAGTTCATGACCCCTTTAAAACCCCCGACCCAGAATTTTGCTCCAAATTTCAGGCCCTACAATGGAAGATCCCACATGAAGTATACCAAACTGTTATTAATCAGTGGATTTGTACCCTCTTTGTGCTTTTTTAAGTGCACTGTGGTCATTTATATGTATTTATTATTATTATTATTCATTCATTCATTCATTTTCTTTTCGGCTTAGTCCCTTTATTAATCCGAGGTCGCCACAGCGGTATGAACTGCCAACTTATTCAGCACTTTTTTACGCAGCAGATGCCCTTCCAGCCACAACCCATCTCTGGGAAACATCCACACACACTCATTCACACTCATACACTATGGACAATTTAGCCTCCCCAATTCACCTGTACCGCATGTCTTTGGACTGTGGGGGAAACCGGAGCACCAGGAGGAAACCCACGCAAACGCAGGGAGAACATGCAAACTCCACACAGAAATGCCAACTGACCCAGCCGAGGCTCGAACCAGCGACCTTCTTGCTGTGAGGCGACAGCACTACCTACTGCGCCACTGCGGTTAACTAGCAGGGCCGGAGTGGGACTTAATATTTTTCAGCCCTGTACTTTCAAGCCTTAGACCGGCCCACCTCAGTTCACGACTATATTAAAATAAGGTCATTTCCAATTCAGTTTCTAATGACATTATCACGTCTTTTTCAAGGAAACAGCTGCTTTAGAACTTCAGATGTTTTTCATAAATATGAGAACATTAAAGGGGAGCTAAATCTCCAACACTATTCTTTAAAACATCACAATGTCCTTTCCTGCAATATCTGAATATATATTCTGTGCAAAATTCTTTCTAGATATCCAGTCCTTTGTAACGGTGGTCACACAAAAAATAAAAATAAAATATGTGCACCTACGTAAGTAACCCAAACAGTATTATATGTCTTAACACTAAAAATGAAAAAAATAAAAATAAAAAAATTACTCAGATGAGGTTCAAACTCGGGTCGGCGGCGTCGTAATGCAACGTGCTGACCACTGGACCACAATAGTGCTGTTAAGCTAGTGCGTCTGGACTAAAAAAAGAAATATTGCACTGTTATCTGCAAGACTTTTAACAACAGTATTACTTTTTATTGCTGGCTTAATCTTTTTCTCCCCTTTTTAGATTTCTGATCAAGTTATGTCAGATTTATTCATGTAGTGAATCATCTGATTTTCATTGAGCAGGTGTAATATTCATTAATATTAATTATTCAAATTCTTATATTCGCTAAGGTGCCGCTGTTTGGGGCCAAAAAACGGACGAATTCTCCCGGTCCTTCGACTAGCCAATCCGGGCCTGTTAACTAGTGTTGTGTGATGTAAATGTGATTTACTTTGACTAAATTTAGTTCATGACCCCTTTAACCCCCCCCCCACCCCCCTCCCCCCAATCAAAAGCTTGCTCCAAATCGTAGGTCCTACAATGGAAGATCCCACATTTCCACAGAAAATCAACTATTTCTGCCAATCTCCACATTTTCTGCCCTCACCATCCCGGCCTGCACCTCAGAGGTTCATAAGTTCCTCCTGTCTACCTTTCTGAACTTAAACATCTTAAGAATGACACTTCAGTGGTTTGAAATGATGCCTCACAGCCAGATCTGTCCAGCTTTAGACCCGGAGTCACATCAGTGAGGGTCTCGGCCTTCTCTTCAGAGGAAATATAACCTCACTGTGCCCAGACACACACTCAAACACACATCGCTTTTAAGGCAACATTTCGCTTTTAAGGCAATGGATTTAATAACATTTTTAAGTAAATAGTAAATAATCACTTTACAGGGCTGATCAGAGAACATGTATGACGTGTCCAGATGTAAACAGACCCTTAGGCTTTATGAAGTCATGTATATTTTCAGTGTCCAGAGGTTTCCTTGAACTGAATATTTTGATGATGTGAAGGGTAGAAGATAACCAAGAGACTCAAATTGTGTAGTCCATATTTCATCTATTTCTTAGTGTGAGGTGAGAGACCTGGCTTTATACTCCATGTGCTCGGTGAGATAAGAGAGCTGTGTGTATAATATAACCTGCACTACAGTCCCGCATGTCTACACTGGAGCTCATATATGAAGCACAGTGAGGATTGTGGGTTTTCCAAAATAGGAAAAGAAAAACTGCTATTCAAGCTGTTTGACCCTCTTCATGTCAGTCCAGATCAAGCTTATTATACTTTTATAGAACATTTTATTCAATTATTAAAATATTTGCTACATAAATTAAAGCTATATATGGGATTTTGCAAGTCAACGTAAGTATTTCAAGTAAATGAATTAAATTCCAGACGTATACCACTATGTTGATCGGCGCCAATGGCCTAGTGGTTAGTGTGTTGAGATATAGCACCAAAGTGCACATGGTGAACCGAGTTCGATTCCTGGCTCAAGGTCCTTTGCCGATCCTTCCCCTATATTTGCTCCCCACACTTTGCTGTCTGTAAAATCTCTACTGTCCTATCCCTCTAAAGGTGAAAACTAATTACACCACAGTTTTGATCATTTCTATTCTAACACATTTTTAACATACTGTAAATCTGATCTTGATAAAGACAATTGCAGTATAATAATATTTATATTTTCCTTTGTGCATTCTCACTTGTGTGTTAAAAGTAGGGTTATGCAAAAAAAATCTGTATTTATTTATTTATTTATTTATTTATTTATTTATTTATTTTACTTATTTATTTATTTGTTTGTTTGCTTATTTACTTATTTATTTATTTATTTATTTATTTGTTTGTTTACTTATTTATTTATTTATTTATTTATTTATTTATTTGTTTATTTGTTTACTTATTTATTTATTTATTTATTTGTTTATTTGTTTACTTATTTATTTATTTACTCATTTACTTATTTATTTATTTGTTTATTTATTTATTTACTTATTTACTTATTTACCTATTTACTTATTTATTTTTTTACTTATTTATTTATTTATTTATTTATTTATTTATTTGTTTACTTATTTCTTTCTTTATTTCTTTATTTACTTATTTACTTATTTATTTATTTGTTTACTTATTTCTTTATTTATTTATTTATTTATTTATTTATTTATTTATTTATTTATTTATTTATTTATTTATTTATTTATTTTAACCACAATAAAATAACATAAAAAATTATGTTTAAAAAAAAAAAAAACTACTTATTACTTACACATTTTCATTGGTATTTTGGCAATAATAATGACACAAAAAGACCAATGTGTGACAATGAAGTATAAGATATAATCTACAATGCTTCTGATTTTCTCCACAAGTACTAAGGATTTGTTTTGAAATGTTTTTTCTGCTTGAGAATACAATTTTGCTATGCAGAAAGTGATGAAATGATGGTTGATTATTGAGTGTTTTCCAACTCTGTTCATAGTACATACTTTCTATCTCTTCCTAAACAGATAAGGCAGACATCCAATGTGTGTATGTGGTCTGCCTCCAGAAACTGAGTTGGGGAATACTGAATATCCTGCACGTTTCCTATGCAATTAAGTATTATGGAAATGTGGTCAGTGTATCTGTCAGTGTTGACATGACAGGGATGGACACATCTGGCCCTAAAATAAATATTTTTCCAGTGTTTGATAGATGTCTCCTGGCCCAGAGAAGTCTGGACACTTGTGGACACTGTTAACATAGGGCTTCCTTTTGGCACAGTACAGTTTTAACTGGCATTTGTGGATGTACAGTAACTATGTGTTGTGGTACTTGTCAAAGGTTTGCCAAAGTAGTCCTGAGCCGATGGGGTGATATCGCTTATACTTCTTTCTGCAGCTGCTGCAATTTTCATCAATATAATTCCAAGTAAATGATGCTAAATACAGGTGTAAATAATGTCAAAATGTTCATCAAGTTTTAATAACTTCCACAGGTATGAATAAAAACATATTGATTGGATTGATTGCATATTGTGTTAGTTATGTGGTCAAATGCAATCAAAAAGTCACAAAAGATCATCCACTCTCCAAATATTGACTGAACACTTGATTGTAAATGAACATGTTGTCAGAAAACAGTATGCATAATTCACTGCATTCCAGCTAAACCTTGTTTAAAATCAAAATTAATATAATTAATTAGCTTACAATGCTTCTCATTACCCACACAACATGGGTTTGTTCATGTGGCTGCACTAAGCGGTTATGTGATTTACAGTATTGCATAAGAAATTAACAGGGAATCGTCTTTTAAAATGTTAGGTGTGTGTGTGTGTTGGAGCAGTTTAGAGCAGAAAAGTACAGTAAACCTCTACACGAAAGCTTGACTACTTCTGATTTATTGACCTGTGGGTGTTCTGAATGTTTATTTGGTTTATTTGAATGTTATTCTGGCGACGCAGTGGCGCAGCAGGTAGTGCTGTCGCCTCACAGCAAGAAGGTCGCTGGTTCGAGCTTCGGCTGGGTCAGTTGGCGTTTCTGTGTGGAGCTTGCATGTTCTCCCTGCGTTCGCGTGGGTTTCCTCTTGGTGCTCCGGTTTCCCCCACAGTCCAAACACATGCCGTGAATTGGGTAGGCTAAATTGTTCGTAGTGTATGAGTGTGAATGAGTGTGTGTGGATGTTTCCCAGAGATGGGTTGCAGCTGGAAGGGCATCCGCTGTCTAAAATATGTGCAGGATAAGTTGGCGGATCATTTCGCTGTGGCGACCCCAGATTAATAAAGGAACTAAGCCGAAAAGAAAATGAATGTTATTCTATTGGAGTTCATACATATTGTATATTTTTAGTAGGGATGCACAGAATTTTCGTCTGAAAATAAAAAAGAGAAAATCAGCCTTGTCATGCCGGACATGGAAAGCACTGCACTATGAAACCCATTCATTTCAATGGCATGTGCAACTAAAGATTTGTTGCCACGGTCAAAGACACTCATTGGAAAAATTAAAGTCAGCCTAAAGACAGGACATTTTTATTCAGTATTAGTTTGACTGCTTCAGATTTATTGACCTGTAGGTGTTCTGAATTTGTATTTGGAGTCTATTGAAGGTAAGTGTTCACTCAGAAGTCATACATATTGATATTTTTAGCAGGGATGCACCAAATTATCGCCTAAAAATAGAAAAGAGAAAAACAGCCTTTCACACCGGAAACGGAAAGCACTGTGCTATGAAACCCATTGATTTCAATGGCATGTGCCATCAAAGGTTTGTTGCTGTGGTCAGAGTTGCTCACTGGAAAATGAAAGTCAGCTCAAATAACACACAGACAGAATTATACTATTTGACAATCATAAATCAGTCCCCCCCCTCTCTCTCTCTATTGTCTAGCGTTAAATGAAAAGCACTGCATGAGAGACACTTAAATGCACAAGGAAATTAAATAGTTTATTTATTTGTCTACGAGTATCCCCCGATCTCTCCATTCTCCTACCTTTCTGGTACTGAAGCCAGAGCTGCTGCTGGGACTTCTTGCTGGGGAAGTAGATGTTGCAGGTGAGTTCAGATCCGTAAAGCGCTTCGGAGATATAATGACTGCCGTATTGCTGGATAAACGCCAGCAGATCATCCCGTGTGCTGTCCGCCGTCAGGGATTTCAACACCTTGGAGAAATCTGAGCAAATCACCACCACGCATGCAGAGAGAGAGAGAGAGAGAGAGAGGGGGGGGAAATCTGATTCATGATTGTCAAATATTACTTTCCTGTCAGCAGACCTTTTAAGAGGCCGGAGAAATGTACTTTATTACATCTACATTTCAGCGCTCTGACAGTGATATAGTTCCTGTATCCTTTTTTTTTTTTCATTGGCCTGGATCCTGAAGATTTTGTTTCCCTCATTCATTTTCAATGGAAAGCTATACAATATTATTATTTTAAATGTAAACGAGGTTGTACAGTTAGAATTATTAGCCCTCCTGCATATTTTCCCCCAACTTATAACTGATTTCTTTTCTCTTTGTCATAATGACAGCACAAAATATTTTAGATGTTCTTCAAGACACTAGTATTCAGCTTAAAGTGACATTTAAAGGCTTAACTAGGGTAAAGTTAGGGTAATTAGGCAAGTCATTGCATAATAGTGGTTTGTTCTGTAGACAGTCCAAAACAAATATTGCTTAAGGGGGCTAATAATATTGACCTTAATATGATTTAAAAAATTAAAAACTACTTTTATTCTAGCCTAAATAAAACAAATAAGACTTTCTTCAGAAGAAAAAATATTATAGAAAATACTGTGAAAAATTCCTGAATCTGTTACACATCATGTGGGAAATATTTATAGTAATAATACTAATAATAATTTACAGGAGGGTGATGCAATGTGTAAATCTGAAAGTAAATTTCATAAGCACTTCAAAGTTTGACCTCCATGACTGATTGGCAATCTGATGAGTTTCCCTATTGTATAAAATAGGCACAACTAAACAAAACACACGAACATTTCTTCAAATATCTCTCTGAACAGATCTATTTAAGGTATGTGGCTTTAAGTGTAACTGCTCTGAACACACACACATGCAGGAGGATTATCAGTTGTTTTTCCATGCATACCTGTGGACAATGTGATGGCACTGAGCTTTACTTTGTACAGGTTACTCCGGACCCTCCACTGCTGCATCATGGGATATCCTGTGGCTTCACTGAACTGAGCATCTCCTGTAACACCAACACAAATGATGACGCCTGTATCATTATTTAAAGGGCACCTATGGTGAAAGATCTATTTTTTAAGCTGTTTGGACAGACATATGTGTAGGTATAGTGTATAGACCGTCATATTGTGGTGATATAAACACACTCAGTTCTTTTTTTTCAATTTAACAACATAAAAACGGTGGACCAATTGGAGCGGTTTTGAGATCGACCGCAACTTGACGTAGGAGTGCGGTCCCCCCGCCCACCAATATTGATTGACAGGTGCGCATTACCATATCCTCAGTATGTTGTTTCAAGTCCGCCATTTTCAGCGTGTGAGTCAAAGCGTCGTCACCAAAGAAACACCCTTGCTCTATTTTTAGATCATGTAAGGCTCATTGGGCTCAACACCATGTTATCGCTCTCCTCGCCGCCAGTGTTTGTGAGTTTTGGTGGGTTTGCATACATGTGTACTTTTCATTGCGTCTTCCTTAAACTTCAGCGGTTTGCATTTCCCGCGGTCACAGAAGCTCCCTGTCATCTTAACTAGGTGCAGCTGGAAAGTGCGAGCGCGTTGCCTCACGTGCGCGTCCCTCCATTGGAAATAACGAACTAACGATGCGCAGTGCCATGCATTTCACGGTGTCGCGGATGAAAGTTAGGACCGGGGGGTTCGCTCACTATTCTGCCGCCTAGGTCGCCTCTATGGACGCGCTGGCCCTGCTCAGGACACTTCATATTTCTGCCGCGCCACAGAGCGTTATCTGAATAGTTTCATTTTAAATTACATACAAATGTGCGCGTCTGGTGTGCCGTGTCGTGGCTCTGAGCGGCGCATCCAGTGAATGACACCCTTTAGTTAAAGCCTCAAGCAGGTCGTACACCAGAAGCGCCGCTCGGCGACAAGCAGCGTCGCACCACGCAGTGGCATGCATTTCTGAAATCTATCAGGTTTCAGTTTTCAAATCTATCTGAAGTTTCTATCAGGGGACACACACCGGCGCCGCAAGTGTGTGATACTTTCAACTGTCATGTGCGCGCCATGTCGCGGTGCATCCGGTGTGTGATGCCCTTTAGTCAAAGTTAATTCAGTGTGCTTGGTTATTAGTCTCTGTGTAAACTACAAGCTCGGAGCTTTAAACTAGCACACAGTTGGCTGTAAAACTATACAAAGACACAAATGATTCTGTAGTCTCTGCTTGGTCTGTGTCCGAGTCGTACATGTACAGCTAAATGCTGGTCCTCTCACTCATGTTGCTTCTCTCTGTCTGTCTGTTTGTTGCCATAGGGAGCTCTTGGCTCCGCCCCCTTGTTAAGTTGGGCGGGAAGTCGAAACCAATTTACATGTGAAGCAACACGCCCCTAAAACAGCGAACTGTGTACACGCCCCCAAAATGACACTTTTTAACACATCATAATAAAAAAATCTGAACTGAACCTAAACTGGCACACTCAGAAGAACCATAATATTAATATTACATCTTAAAAAAGGGGTAAAATAGGTGCCCTTTAAAGTTACATTTCAGTTATTAAAAGTCCCATGAAAAAATAAAATAATATAGATGTTAGTATCAGTATGTTAGGATGTCTATAAGCTAGTGTGCTCCAAAACAGTGACACAATTTGCATTTAGAAGAACCTGATATAAACATCCAAAGCTTGCAGTTTCAACGATTTTTTGACGTCACCTCATACTTCAGTTTCTCATCAAAGCTTCTGACCAATCGGATGCTCTCTAGTGTCTGACCTGCCCCGCCCCCTTCTTTTCATTTGGTTTTCATTTGATGCGCTTGAGCTGTTCCACTCTCACTGGCAGAGCTGTAAGAAACACTAAACACTATTGGCTGTTTATTAAAAAGGGGAGGAGCTACTATGTGCCCCGCCTTTTCTTCATTTTGAAGAGTTTAGATGCAAAAACCTCAAAAGCCACATTTTCTTCTAAAATTAGCGTTTTTCACCAACTCTTGTATGTTGGCTCAGTTATTTTAGATTTATAGTGACGGACAAGTTCTTTTCATTGCCTTTCAAGTGACATAACTGAACATAAACATATGAGGTTGAGAAAAATTCTCATTTTAGGAGAAAATTTCTGACGCCATTTAGAGGTTTTTGCATGTGAACTCTTCATATATATATTAGTGGTGGGCCGTTATCGGCGTTAACGTGCTGCGTTAATGCGAGACTCTTATCGCGCGATAAAAAAATATCGCCTTTAACCTATTCTCAAAGTTGGGTTGGTAGCTGGGTCTGTTCTACGCAAGCTATGATGACTTTCACCTTGATATTTTAGCGCGGATCTATACCTGACCGGTTAGCCGTCTGACAGAAAAGTGCCCTTCTGAATCAAATCAGCATCTTTCTGGATCTTTCACTTACTTCGAAGACACTACTGACTACGCTTACATGGACATCTGTAATCTAGTTATTTGCCTTAATAGACAATAATATAATTAAGGTTTACGTGAAGTGCTTTCATTAAGAGTTTCCTGTCATTTTGGGTGACTTTAACTGCAGTTCGGCAGTTTCACCTTCACTCATGAACATTTCATTCATGCCCCGTGACAAACTGGGGTATTAGACGCAAATAAGGAGTAAGGACTGGTGAGAGTGTTATGGAATTTAATAACGCACGCCAAATGGAAAGAAAAAAAACTTCCGCATTTCGCGATGTGTGTGTGTGTGTGCGATCCTTTACTGACAGCCGCGTGTGTGGATTTTGTCGGAAAATATGGCGAAAAGTTCTACATGACGGTAATAGTTTGATCGCGGTGTTTACGTCAATAATGCCACTAATATCTGCATACTCCACGTCTTAATTCCATTTCTGTTTAGTTCAGTTATGACTTTAGTCGGATTAAGGTCCTCAAAAATCGCTGTTTCGAGCTTATGTAGGCCTACAGTTAAATTTTATAGATCATCATTTATTTTCATCACCAATTATCACAGTAGAACAGTTTCTTAAGCAGTTTGTGATGCATTTTGGAAACAGGAGGTGAGCCCCTGGTCTAATGCGTCACCTGGCTTGAGAAACCCGTTCTCAAAGACTTATTATTTGGGTAGCACACATATTCAGAAGGCCTTCGGCAGAATTTAAATGAGCCATTTTAATCTAGATTAATTCCAAAATTACAGTGAGATTAATCTAGATGAAAAAAAAATAATCTTTGCCCACCTATAATATATATATATATATATATATATATATATATATATATATATATATATATATATACACACACACTGGCGATCAAAATTAGAGAACAATTTATAAATAATTGAACTATTCTGAAATAATGTCATCTTCACTGCTCAACCTTTTCCACAAAATAACTAAGGCATTTCAACAAAAAACATTATTTTGCAGAAAACAGACCATGTGAAAAGCCATGTCATTATTTCAATGTTTTCAGTTTCAATATATATATATATATATATAATGTTGCGAGTATACCAAAGCCACGTCGCCATGGCCCCATATTCACCATAGCTGCTTCTCATCACGAGAGATCCAACCCACATGGAGATCATCAAGAGGCAGAGATATAAGCCACCCAAGGACACCGATGAGTGAGCTTCATTTCACCCTATGACTCCACGCTAATCTCTGTCTCTCTCTTTCCTCCAGCGGACTCAAGCAGCTGATGGTTGAACCACTACACTTTCCTGCACGGCCTCACTCCTTCTCCCCGGATCACCTACACGCTTCCCGGCCAGAAGAGCCCTTCTGCACCGTATCCTCCTTTTCACCCTGCACGTTGTAAATAAATCACCCTCCGGGGAAAAGTCTGACACAAACCCTCTGACCAAGTGTTTTATTCCCTCTAACTCGCCACAATATATATATAGTAATATATCATACATTGCATTAAATTTAAATAAAATAATCACATTATTATTATTATTATTATTATTATTATTATTATTATTATTATTATTAATAATAAATGCAATTAATGGTCCAAAGACATTTTTCAAGCATATCAAGTAATCCTAAAAAAAAAAAAAAAAAACACTTTTGCTAATTATTGCTATATGTTCCCAGTATGATTTAGCACGTTTGCTATATACTGTAGCTGTAACCAAGCCTTTTTAAAATTATCTATTGGTTCAATTCAGACCAGTGGTAAATTCACACCAGTGGTAAGGCATTATTAAAGGTGCAGTATGTAAGTTTGACACCCAGTGGTTGAACTAGGTATTGCACTCCTGGATCATAATAAAAGTACGCTGGGATGCCAGATTGAGTACAGGAGCGAGTGATTTAAACTGTGTTCTAAATAAAAGCAACGACACGCGATAGAGGGAATATTTTCCATATTAAAAGGAGTTTTTGTCCTAACCAACACCTCGAATTGATATATTAGAAATGGCTTCTATTTCTCACAGCTGAACAACAGAAAGCTATGACAGCTAGATCACCTCAGGTAAGCCTTGTGTGCTTTATTCAGTGCTAAATGCTAACAATGCTAGTTTGAATGCATTTTACATGGCATTTGTTGCCATATACTGAAAGCAGAAAGTTCACCTCAGATCTTGAAAATACAATAAAGCGTCTGAAATTGAACTTTAGAACTAAACACATATGAGTGATTCAGCATCTACGTTTAATGATGTTAAAGTGGGTTAACATGTATTAAATAGATTCTAAACCGTGAGTGAGTGCATATTCTGTGCTTCTACAAGGCTGTATTTAAATTTCTGTCGTGTTTCGTCTGGTGCAAACAGCCAAATAGCTGATCACTGCCTCTCTCGTCACAGCGTGTTGTTAGGACACGCGGTTACAATGTAACCTGCTCACTTAATGTTTACGTTCGTAATATTTATGTAATTTGCTAATTAATAACCTCATGTGGAACTGCATCTGTCTCCCATACTGTTCTTTTTGGTCACGGACGCATGCTTTCAGAGCCTTTCTGAATGAATGAATGAATGAAATATGCTGTTTTCCAACAAGGCAACCCAGGGTGCTGAAATATAATTGGCTAAAATGGCATTCTGCAGGTTAACTTTACCTAAACAAAGACAGCGATCCGGCACGGAAAAACCATTTTCAAAGCAGAATATCTGACTTCAGCATTGTTATTCAGTTAAACAAGTATGTTCCTTTGGTATGTTTCTTAAATATCTGCCCACATATTATGGTATTTTTATGCTTTAGAAGAGTCAAAAACTTACATACAGCACCTTTAACATGTTCTAAGCATGTTGCTAGTCTTTGACAGACAGACAGACAGACAGACAGACAGACAATTTGTATATGTATATAATGTTCATGGTCAACCAATGCTAATAAACAAACAAAGAAACTAATAAACTAACTAACAAATAAATAAATTAATAAATGAATAAATAAATAAACAAACAAACAAACTGAACGAACGAACGAACAAATAATAAATAAATTAACAAGCTCTGTGATTCAAAGCACTGATTTTATCTGCATTATATGTTTTGTTTAACTGTTGTGATTCCACTTTCTTAGCTCATACTGGCCGTCAGTAATATTTTAAAATGTTTAATAGTCCAATAGTAAGAGGCTGATATCCATCATATGTGGCGTAAGACTGACCTGAGAGCAGCTGCAGGTTGGGCAGTGGCTCTGACAGCACTCCTCTACACTGCTCCTCCACCGGCAGGGGAATCACCATCAGCCCGTCCGCCAGCTGAGGAAAGTCCTTGATGAAGTTATTATCCCTGTAAAACCACACACAAACACACATCACACATATGAGATACAGCAGGAGTGAAAGTTGTTAGTTCCACACAATTCCTTCATGTCGTCCCAATATAAATCAATGGACTCTTTACACATTAGCAGATGTCGTCATAGTAAACTTAGAGTGCAGTGAATGGGAGAGTACAACAAATCATTGTTTTACACTCCTATTTGCTGGAATAATAAAAGAAAAACTCCACGAAGGTGGTATCAAGACTTTTAGTAAAAAGGAAAACAATCTAATAAGCAGAAAACCATCATATAAAACAGCAGATACGCGATGGCCAGAACATGAAGGATTGGGCCAAGTTTTAAATCCAGCAACAGGAAGAGTTCAGGTCACACTAAATAAATAAATAAATAAATAATATATAATAAAAACCCATCCAAAAGAAGAAGGATCAGGCCCAAAGGGATGCAGGGTCAAAACAGACAAACTAAAAGACACACAAGTACTGGGCAATGCTGGCGGAGACAAAACACAAGTTCCGACTGAGTGGAGAAGGGTCAGAGATACACTACTGTCTACTACTAAACTCGACTGTCTCAAGGTTAATAAATAAACAACAGAACAACACTGAAGATATAGTTATTTCTCTCTATCTATCTATCTATCTATCTATCTATCTATCTATCTATCTATCTATCTATCTATCTATCTATCTATCTATCTATCTATCTATCTATCTATCTATCTATCTATCTATCTATCTATCTATCTATCTATCGTGCATCCGGAAAGTGTTAATAGCGCTTCACTTCTTCCACATTTTTTTTTGTTACGGCCTTATTCCAAAATGGATTAAATTCATTTATTTCCTCAACATTCTACAGACAATCCCCCATAATGTCAATGTGAAAAAAGAGTTTTAGAAATTGTTGCAAATTTATTAAAGATAAAAAAGCTGAAAAAAATCACATGTACATCAGTATTCACAGCGTTTGGCGTGAAGCTGTAAATTGAGCTCAGTTTCTGTTTCCTCTGATCATTCTTGAGATGTTTCAGCAGCTTCATCTGAGTTCACCTGTGGTCAATTCAGTTGATTGGACATGATCTGAAAAGGCATACACCTGTCTATATAAGGGCCCAGGGTTGACAGTGCATGTCAAAGCACAAACCAAGCATGAAGACAAAGGAATTGTCTGTAGACCTCCGAGACAGGATTGTCTCGAGGCACAAGGCTGGGGAAGGTTACAGAAACGTTTCTGCTGCTCTGAAAGTTCCAATGAGCACAGCGGCCTCCATCATCCATAAGTGGAAGATGTTTGGAACCACCAGGACTCTTCCTAGAGCTGGCCGGCCATCTAAGCTGAGTGATCAGGGGAGAAGGGCCTTAGTCAGGGAGGTGATCTATAACCCGATGGTCACTCTGTTTGAGCTCCAGCGATCTTCTGTGGAGAGAGGAGAAACTTACAGAAGGACAACCATCTGTGCAGCAATCCACCAATCAGGCCTGTATGGTAGAGTGGCCAGAGGGAAGCCACTCACCGCCTGGAATTTGGCAAAATGCATCTGACGGACTCTCAGACCATCAGAAACTAAATTCTCTGCTCTGATGAGACTCAAATTGAACTCTTTGGAGTGAATGCCAGCTGTTACGTTTGGAGAAAACCAGGCAGCGCTCATCACCAGGCTAATACCATCCCTACAGTGAAGCATGGTGGTGGCAGCATCATGCTGTGGGGATGTTTTTCAGCAGCAGGAACTGGAAAGACTAGTCAGGATAGAGGGAAAGATGAATGCAGAAATGTACAGAGACATCCTGAATGAAAACCTGCTTCAGAGTGCTCTTGACTTCAGACTGGGGCGACGCTTCATCTTCCAGCAGGACAATGACCCAAAGCACACCGCCAAAATATCAATGGAGTGGCTTCACAACGACTCGGTGAATGTCCTTGAGTGGCCCAGCCAGAGCCCAGACCTAAATCCTATTAAACATCTCTGGAGATATCTGAAAATGGCTGCACACCGTCGCTTCCCATCCAACCTGATGGAGCTTGAGAGGTACTGCAAAGAGGAATGGGCAAAAATTCCCAAAGACAGGTGTGCCAAGCTTGTGGCATCATATTCAGAAAGACTTGAGGCTGTAATCGCTGCCAAAGGAGCATCAACAAAGTATCGAGCAAAGGTTGTGAATACTGATGTACATGTGATTTTTCAGGGTTTTTATATTTAATACATAATCTACAGTAACGTTTATATTTTCTCATAGGTAAAAAACAGTTGTTGGATCCAAAAAAAAAAAAAATCTTGATTTGGTCTTGAGCTCTTCATCTGTTCAGGTAAACTGTAAAATCTTGAGCAGCTACAGAGTTAAAACAAGACATTTATTCTTCGTTCTTGTTTTTTCCCTCTGACTGTCCATTTTTGAGCTTCTGAAGTATCAGACGTCTGTGAAGTGAGTATGTGTGGTTGTTTCGATCTCAGCGGTGGGCTTTTAAAAGCAAACACAGCACCGACGCTCCTGCTGTCGATCTGTGATCTTTTATCCATTCAAATCAATAGGACGGGTCTCTTCCAGAGGACCAGAGAACAAGAAGTGAAGGATCTGCCGGTTAACATGACCTGTTATCACCTGATGGAACACACACACCTTCAAAAATACACCAAAAAAAAAAACATCTCTCTCCACTGACGAACATATAGACTGCAAATTCTGATGAAATGCTAGCACCATTAAAGTGTCAAGGAATGTCAAATTACACTAAGTGTTTTATCAAAGCACAAATCTGTTGAGGACGGTCCTTAAAAGCAGGAAATTGCCTTATTTTTGTTCTTTATTTGTCTGCCTCTGACATTTCTCTGACATCATTTTAAAGCCATTCTGGCAGAATTAGCAAGATGGCATTTGCAGGAGGTTTAGGTGGGTATAGAGTAGGGCTTGCATAGACTAGTCGACTAGTCGAGTGATCAAGTAACTCAAGTTTTGTTTTGAAAAGAAATCGAATAGCAGAAACCAGTAGTCGTGCAAGCCCTAGTGTAGAGGCACATTTATTTATTAGGATAACTAATTTTTGGTATCTTTGCCATGATAACAGCACATAATATTATTCTTTGAGACACTAGTATTCAGCTTAAAGTGACATTTAAAGACTTACCTAGGGTAAAGTTAGGGTAATTAGGCAAGTCATTGTATAACAGTGGTTTGTCCTGTAGACAATCAGAAAAAAAAGGATTCTGCCACTTCGCTCTTGTTAATTCTTGTTAGCAGAGTCCAGACACTAGTCCTGTCATGTCTTGTATGCTTGGCTAGAGTTTTCTTGGGTCGGAGCACTCATTTCCTGTCATTGTTTGTCTTCGTCTTTGTATAAGTGCCATCTTGGATGTGTTTGGGCTGCGGGAGTACGAGGTCTGGGCGTGCTTGGGATGCGCACTCTCGTTCTTGTTTGTTTCTTGTTTTGTTCTCGGTATGGTGTTTTCAATCTCAGCGCTCCATTTTATTTAGTTTCGGTTGGCGGTGAGATGGAACATGCACGTTGCATGTGTGTGTGAGTGCACGGTAAGGTGTTTTCATTTATCATGTGCTCGTGTCTTGCGTTCTGTTTGTGTTGGGGTTATGTAAGCATGTGGCTTCATCTTTACATTGTGGCCACATGCTTTAATGTCGTGTTTCATGTGAACACATGGTAAATGAGTTCTCTCATTGGCTGCGTGTTCTAGCCTTGTTTTCTCGTGAGCACATGGCTTGTGTTGTCTCTTTGTGGAATATGCTCTCCTGTCAATAGTCTAGTTCCACCCTACTTGTTAACCCATTATTAGTGTATTATGTTCACCTGTTTGTTTGCCAATTATTTCTCCTTTATAGCTCCCTCTTGTCTGCTGTCCTGTGCCAGTTTGTTGCCAAACATTGTTGTTTCCAGTCTTGTCCAGTCCTGCCCTTTCCTGCCAGCTAAGTCAAGTTTGTTTGTTTATTTGTTTGTTAATGTTTCCCCCCCTCGGCGTAGTTTGTTTTTCTGTTTGTTTTATTTTTGTAAATAATAAACACATCTTTTATTTTCCTGCAAATGAGTCCTCGCTCCTTTCCCCACCCACCGATCGTGACATATGGTGGCTAATAATATTGACCTTAAAATGGCTATTAAAAAATAATAACTGCTTTTATTCTAGCCGAAATAAAACAAATAAGACTTTCTCCAGGAGAAAAAATATTATAGGAAATACTGTGAAAATGTCTTTGCTCCATTAAATATTACTTGAGAAATATTTGAAATATAATAAATATTTCACAGGAGGGCTAATAATTTTGCCATCAATTGTATATTAATTGATATGATATGATATGTAAGAGGGGCGGCACGGTGGCACAGTGGTTAGCACTGTCACCTCACAGCAAGAAGGTAACTGGTTCGAATCTCGGCAAACACATTAACTATAGGTGAATTGATGAACTAAATTGGCCACAGTGCATGAGTGTGTGTGTGAATGAGTGTGTATGGGTGTTTCGCAGTACTGGGTTGTAGCTGGAAGGGCATCCACTGCGTAAAACATATGCTGGAATAGTTGTCGGTTCATTCCACTGTGGTGACTCCTGATAAATAAGGTACTGCGCCAAAGAAAAATGAATGAATGAATGATATGTATGTATGTAGAGAAAGCAGAGAGAATCTCCCTGTATCAGAAGTTAAACAGTGTTTGATCAAGTCTTCAGTTTGATGTAAATACGAGATGAAACGCACTAGAGTGTGTGATTGTTGCCATTAAAGCCCATTTGTCAGACTGCAGAACACAATAAATGAAAGTGCATTATAATTCTCCATCATTACTCCCGGCTCTGCTTAATTGTCAGTCGTCGCAAGCTTTCATATTATTTCCCAGATGATCTTTAATCTTGTGAAATGAATCTGTTAAAAAAAGTACAGTATATTTCAGCGTGGGTCAATTCAGGTCATTGGACTACAGATGCAAATACTGTACTTATTCATTTTATTATAGTTTATGGAAGATGTTAAATATCTGGATGGTTAAAAGTAACTGTTTTGTAGCCATGGCATGCATGCACTTGCTATTTAAAAAAATATAGATAAATAAATGAATAAATAAATAAACAAACAAATAAATGAATACATAAATAAACATAAATACAAAAAAATAAAAATAAAAATAAATAAATAAATAAAATAATGAATAAACAAACAAACAAACAATAAATACATACATACATACATACATACATACATACATACATACATACATACATACATGCATACATGCATACATACATACATGCATACATGCATACATACATACATACATACATGCATACATGCATACATACATACATGCATACATGCATACATACATACATACATACATGCATACATACATACATACATACATGCATACATGCATACATACATACATACATACATGCATACATACATACATACATACATACATACTTACATACATGCATAAATAAATACATAAATAAATAAATAAATAAATAAATAAATAAATAAATAAATAAATAAATAAATAAATACGTAAATAAATAAATAAATAAATACATACAAAAATAAAATAATGAATAATCAAGCAAAGACACAAATAAATATCAATAAATAAATACTAAATACATAAATAGACAAATAATAAATATATAAATAAATAATGAATAATCAAGCAAAAGAACCTAATAAATGACAACAAATAAATACTAACTAAATTAATAAATAGACAAACAATAAACAAAAACAAACTTGAGTGGCTATTGGACCCCGTTCGTCTGTCTGTTCCTGCCTTCCTTAGCCCCGGTTCCCTCGTGTCTTTGCAAGTTATTCCATATCCTGTTAGTTTATTCTGACTCTGTCAAATAAACATTTTACTTGCATTTTGGATCCTTACTCAGTATCTATTCACTCGTGTCACACTAATACACTACGGCCAATTTAGTTAATCAATTCTCTTACAGCGCATGTGTTTGGACTGTGTGGGAAACCGGAGCACCAGGAGGAAACCCACGCCAACAAGGGGAGAACATGCAAACTCCACACAGAAATGCCAACTGACCCAGCCAGGGCTCGAACCAGCGACCTTCTTGCTGTGAGGTGACATATATAGTAGAGCAAATTTATCCACCCTCTTATAAAATGATAAAATCTTTGTCACATAATTCCCATGCTGTTTGATTGAGTAAGTATATATATACAGTTGAAAGCAGAAGTTTCCATACACTGCATAAAAAGGCACATCACCATTTAAATAAGTCAGATGTTAATGTGAATAAACTTTTCCTCTTTTAGGTAAGTTAGGATGATCACATTTGTTTCTGTTCTGCTTAATAGCAGAATAATGAGAGAGAGATTTGTTGAGAAATTGTTATAACTTTTCTTGAAAGTCAAGTTTACATACAATAAGATTATTAAGCCTCTGAAAAAGCTCAGATGATGATGTCAAGGTTTAGGAAGTTTCTGATTGGCTAATTGACAACATTTGAGTTCATTGGAGGCACAACTGTAGAATAGTATTTAAGGAAAACCTCAAACACACTGCTTCCTTGTGTGACAACATGGGAAAATCAACAAGCCAGAATCAACAACAAAGCCAGATTACAATTAGCTAAATCACACTGGGAAAAGACTAATGTTTGGAGACATGTGCTGTGGTCTGATGGAGCTAAGATTGAACTGTTTGGCCATAATGACCAGTGTTACATTTGGAGGACAAAGGGGAAAGCTTACAAGCCTAGGAACACCATCCCAACTGTGAAGTATGGGGGCGGCAGCATCATGTTGTGGGGCTGTTTTGCTGCAGGAGGGACTGGTCCACTTCACAGCATAGATGGCATCATGAAGAAAGAACATTATGTAGAAATACTGA
>CAIGQS010000079.1:291825-306825 GCA_903798195.1 Danio kyathit
CTTATGTTTGCCACTAGAGGGGCATGAAGCTGATGTTTTCAGCTGTCAGACAGGTAAAAACAGACTTCAATGCCAAATGCATGTGTGTTAAATGTAGAAAACTAACATTCAGCTTTATGACGACCCATGCAAACATGCACAATGAAATGCACTGATGCAGAGTGATTTTCCATGAGGATGACATTTCATGTTTGGAGCATTTCAGAACTCGTTATTTGTTCTGACATTACTTTTTTCAATATATATATATATATATATTTTAAAACGATTAAATATAAATCTAAGCATAAATAAATAAATAAATAAATAAATAAATAAATTAATAAATAAATAAATGAGTGTATGAATGAATGAATGCATGAATGAATACAGAAATAAATTAATGAATAAGTAAATAAATTAATTAATTAATTAATGAATTATTGAAATAATAAATAAACAAATGAAGCAATAAAAACACAAATAAATACATAAATAAATACATAAAATAATGATAAATTGGATGAATAAACAAATAAATTGATTAATTAATGAAAAACAAATAAATTAATTATATAATGAAATATTAAATAAATAAATGAAGCAATAAATACAGATATAAATAAATACAGACATAAATACACACATAAATGAAAAAATAAAATAAAATAAACAAAATACAGAAATAAAGGAATAAATAAACGAATGAATTAATTAAATAGTTAAATAAATAAATGGATTTATGAATTATTAAATTATTTAAATGATAAATAAATAAATTAAGCAATAAATACACAAATAAATAAATGGATGAATAAATAAATTAATGAAAAAAATATGAATAAATTAATTAATTAATTAATACATAAATAAATGAAGCAATAAATAAATAAATAGTAAAAAGTAAAAATTACTTTTCATTTTTCTAAATGTTAATTTCATTCATCGTCTAATTTTTAACTTTTTATTTAAACAAAAAAATGGTATGACGACAATAAAATGGTCATGGTTAATACATCACAAAAAAGTAAGACTTAATCAAGGAAAAAAGTAGCTTGAGTAATTTAAATAATTTTAAATGCAATTAGTTTATGCATTTGTAGTGACAAACATGTATGGATAATTTAGTTTTTTGTTTGCTTAATTATTTTTTGTGCAATTAAAATTATTAAAAACCTTAAATTAAAGGTACAGATAATTTTATAGCCATAGTAAGCATGTTAAAAGTGTTTACTTGTCATTATTTTGTGAGATTTCTGAGATTCAGCGCTTCGGCATCCATCAGCCTGTCATACTGAGCAGATCAAAGATGGTTGTGCCACAAGATGGCAACAGAGACCACATAATAAGCCCTTCGAGGAGAAAAACTCAGCGTAATTTCAAACTGCAGCTGATCAAATCGTTATAAATCAGGTAAGTGACTTTTTAAGTCCATCTCTCACTTTTGTACTGTATGTTGTAGTGCTGTATTTATACCATATTAATCTGCTAGTGTTTGCTTTGCTTTGGCTTTTTCGGGGTTAATTATTGTGATATCCTCCTTGCTACAGAGAAATACTGGGAAATCTCTGTAGACTGATGGCATTTCATGCTGTTCAGCCGAATAATCTTAAATTGTGAGCGAAATCAGCTGTTTTGTCATCACTTTAGACATTACGCTAGAGAATCATTCAAACACTAGCTCTAAAGTGACGTGTGTTAAGTAGCAACGGTTTCTGCTGTTCTGACGTCAGCTGCAGATGTGAATGAACAGCGGAAGAAAGTAGTTCCTCTTACAAAAGGGTTTTTGAGACTCTCTGTGTTTGATTTTCTTTTTTATATACACTATTATACCGTCGAACTGTTGTATAAACACAATATCACACTCGTAGCAGTGCAATATGGCTGTATATCGTCACTGCTAGGACACTAAAGCACTCGGCCTGCTGCCTCGAGTCAATGCACACCTCCCACCAGTGCTGATATACAGCCATATCGCACTGCTACTTGTGTGATATTGTTCATATATATATTAGAGAGGCCATCACAAATATGAAACAAATGTATACTGTATAAATAGTTCAATTATAAATTATAGAACTGACTCATCATTTATAAAGCATTTCACATTTCTCTCTCTATTATGTTTCAAGAGTCAGTGGGAGTTGCACAATACAAAAAACAAAACAACTTTAATCTGTCTGTGTGGAAAAGCTGCTGTAAAACGGCACATCCCACATGATGGAGCAAACCATACAAACTACAACTTATTCCAGTCCTCCTTGAGGCTAAAACACTGATGCAATAACACAATACACCATCAACACTTGTTTACAGGGCCTAAATGCTTGTTCCAAAACCCTTGTTCACTAGCTTGCACTGCTGTAAAGTAATACACCAACAATGCAGCTATAATGATACGAGCAAAGCCAGGTCGAGGGACTGATTCTGATGGAATGCATGAACTTATAAAACATGCAGCATCAAATGCATAAATACACTGCAAACATGCCTTTTTTGCCTTGTTTCTAGTCCAAATATCTAACAATTAGGAAATCAGGAAACATTTTCTAGACAAGCAGAACCTATTGTCTTGTTTTAACAATTAATGAGTCAAAATTAAGTGAGTTTTTCCATTAAAAAAAAATCTCAGTGTTAAATATCACTTGGAAACACTTGATTAAAAAAAATATTTTTTAAATTCACAGGTCAGCTAATAATTGATATATACAATTATATTTATAATGTAATATATATTATATTGAACATGTACTTTACTTTTATTTTATCGATTTATTTATTTATTATATAATAATTTAGTAATTTGTTTATTTATTAATTTATTTGTTTATTTATTAATTTTTTTATTGTTTTATTATTTTTATTTAATTGCACTTATTAGTATTTATTTATTTATGTATTTATTTATTTATTTATTTATTTATTTATTATTTGTTTGTTTTTTATTTTTTTATTATTTTTTATTTAATTGCATTTATTTATTTATTTATTTAATTAATTTAATTTAATTGTTTATTTATAATTTTTTATTTAATTGCACTTTTTTATATTTTTATTTATTTGTTTATTTGTTTGTTTATTTGTTTTATTATTTTTTATTTAATTGCACTTATTTATTTATTTATTTATTTATTTATTTATTTATTTATTTATTTATTTATTTATTTATTTATTTATTATTGATTTGTTTGTTTTCATTGTTTTTATTTAATTGCACTTATTTATATATTTTTTTATTTGTTTATTTATTAGTTTGTTTGTTTTCATTGTTTCATTATTTTTTATTTAATTGCACTTATTTATTTTTTATTTATTTATTTATTAGTTTGTTTGTTTTTATTGTTTCATTATTTTTTATTTAATTGCACTTATTTTTTGTTTATTTATTTGTTTGTTTTCATTTTTTATTATTTTTTATTTAATTGCACTTATTTATTGGTTTATTGATTTATTCATTAATTTATTTTTAATAAAATTTAATAAAAATGACAAAATTATTTTACTCACTCCAAATTACTCAGATTATTTTGCTTATTTTAAGGCAAAACTCACTTCATTTTTACTCAATTCTTAAAACAAGACAATATTTTTACTTGTCTGGAAAATGCTTCTTGATTTCAGGATTTTTACAAAATTTTGGACTAGAAGCAAGACAAAAACTCTAAGTATGAAAAGCATTTTTAGCCGTATATAAATGCACTAATATACTATAGAGTGTGTGTGAGTCAGACAGATGCATTTTGTGCTGGATCTGTCATTGCATTGATGCTCGCTGTGTGTTTTATGAATGAACGCATGGATGGAGAATAGCTGGAAAATTGCTGGTTTGAGTCTCAGCACTGACTCTGGATCAGTTTGTTTGCGAATCAGGGTCAGACGGACACAATGATGAAAACCAGTGACAGGACCACCAATTTACTCTTTCCACATTTGCATGTTTCTCTGCATCAGAAGTCATCATAGTAAACTCAGAGTGCAGTGAATAGGAGAGTACAACAGATCATTATTTTACAATCATATTTGCTGAAATAATCAAAGAAAAACTCCACGATAGGGTTATCAAGACAATTTGGAAAAATTTAGTGTGAGACTTTGTAAATGTTCCCCCCTCCACATTTAACCTCAGCTTGTATAGTGGATGGTGTCTGTAACTCTACATACGGTAATGGATGATGCTGTGGAAAAGCTCATCTGCTGGGATAGTTCCCAAAATATGCACGCTTGTCTCTTAGGATAAAAGGGTCAAACATGACTGCTTATTACATGCACGGGTAAACGGTAATTATTTATTTTTTCACCGCAAAATTCCAAAAACATGTCTGCACTATTCTTTACTGCTGAAATGTGGTAATAAAATAAAATAAAATTAAATATAAAATAAATAAATAAAATAAAATAATAAAATTTAATAAAATAAAAAATTGTAAAATGAAATGAAATAAAAAAAAAATAAAAATAGTAAAATAAAAAATAAATAAATAAAATAAAATAAAGCAACGCAGTGGCGCAGTAGGTAGTGCTGTTGCCTCACAGCAAGAACGTCGCTGGGTCACAGGTTCGAACCTCGGCTGGGCTGGGTCAGTTGGCGTTTCTGTGTGGAGTTTGCATGTTCTCCCTGCGTTTGCGTGGGTTTCCTCCGGGTGCTCCGGTTTCCCCCACAGTCCAAAGACATGCAGTACAGGTGAATTGGGTAGGCTAAATTGTTCATAGTGTATGAGTGTGAATGTGTGTGTGGAAGTTCCCAGAGATGGGTTGCGGCTGGAAGGGCATCCGCTGCGTAAAATCGTGCTGGATAAGTTGGCGGTTCATTCCGCTGTGGCGACCCCGCAAGGGACAAAGCCGACAAGAAAATGAATGAATGAAAATAAAATAAAATAAAAATAAAATAAAAATGCAAAATGAAATAAAAGAAAATAAAACAAAATAATAAAATTAAAAATCTAATAAAATTAAATCAAAATTAAATAAAATCAAAATAAAATTAAATAAAATAAAATAAAATAAAATAAAATAAAATAAAATAAAATAAAAAATAATACAATAAAATAGTAAAATAAAATAAAATAGTAAAATGAAATTAAATGAAATGAAATAATTTTTTTTTTAAATAAATCAATAAAATAAAATAAAATTAAGATTAAATTAAAAATAATAAAATAATAATATTAAATTAAATAAAATAAAAAAATAAAATAAAATAAAATAAAAGAATGAAATAAAAAAACAAATAAAATTGAATTAAATAAAAAAAATTAATAAATAAAATAAATAAATCAAAATAAAAAGTTAATTAATTAATAAATAAAAATAATAAAATGATACAATAAAATTAAGAGTAAAATAAAATAAAATAATAAATAAAAAGAATAATAAATGAAATTTAAATAAAATAAAATAAAACATAAATTTAAATAATGAATAAATTAAATAAAAGTTAATTATTTAATATAAAATATTTGTTATTTTATAATTGTATATATACAGTGCATCCGGAAAGTATTCATAGCGCTTCATTTTTTCCACATTTTACAGCCTTATTCCAAAATGGATTAAATTCATTTATTTCCTCAACATTCTACACACAATCCCCCATAATGAAAAAAGAGCTTTTGAAATTGTTGCAAATTTAATAAAATAAAAACCTGAAAAATCACACGTACTGATTATCAAGCTACCTGTGAACTGTGAAATTCTTTATCAAATATTTCCCAAGTGATGTTTAACAGTATGAATAACTCATCTCTCTTGTCTTTGTCATAATGACTGTACCTATAATAATTTAGTCATTATTTTGAAAAATAAATTAATACCAAAAAAACTCACTTCATTTGACTCATTATTTCTGAAAACAAGACAATTGGTCTTGATTTAAGAATTTTTAGATTTTGGACTAGAAACAAGACAAAAACTCTAGAAACTGATTGTAATCCATAAGTACTGTATATATATATATATATATATATATATATATATATATATATATATATATATATATATATATATATATATATATATATATATATATATATATATTGAGTCATATGCACTTATATTATTTGAGTATCATCAGCTATTATTAGTATTAGTAACTTAAACATTTTGAGTTCAGTTATCAAATCCTGCAGGCTTATTAAATGCAATATAGGACATTTCTGGCAGATGCTTTCAAATCTACAGTGTTAAAGAAATAGTCAAAGCATTTTTTTTCTGCAGTGAACTTATCGTTCTCAATAATGATTTATACAAGATGTCACAGTTTCTAGAGGCGAAGGCTGTCATGTCTTCATTTTTGGAGTGAATTGAGAAACGGAGCTCACAGTTTCTTCCATTAGCAGCTGTCACAGTGTGTTCAGCGTGTGTTTTATAACATTATCTGATGATGAGTCCGTGTGTGAACGCTCCTCACACACTCGCGCTTACAGTTTGACTGCTGCTAAAGATACAGCATGTCCTTTTAGCACTTTTGACAGACAATTATTGGCGGATTCTCTATGTGGAGACAGAAATCTTTGAGCTCATCTGAAGCCGCTGAAGAGATGGCTTCCTTCAGGTCCTGAACAGTGTGGAGATTGTATTGGCTTTATGCACTTCGGAGGTCTTAAAATCAAACTAAATCTATCTTTAGTCAAGTCATTGTCATTTATTTAATTAATCAAGTTTTGTTAAGAGATACATTTATAAAAAAAAAAAAAAAAAAAAAAATATATATATATATATATATATATATATATATATATATATATATATATATATATATATATATATATATACAGTTGAAACCAGAAGTTTCCATACACTGTATAAAAAGGCACATCACCATTTAAAAAAAGTCAGATGTTAATGTGACTAAACTTTTCCTCTTTTAGGTAAGTTAGGATGATCACATTTGTTTCTGTTCTGCTTAATAGCAGAATAATGAGAGAGAGATTTGTTGAGAAATTGTTATAACTTTTCTTGAAAGTCAAGTTTACATACAATAAGATTATTAAGCCTCTGAAAAAGCTCAGATGATGGTGTCAAGGTTTTGGAAGTTTCTGATTGGCTAATTGACAACATTTGAGTTAATTGGAGGCACAACTGTAGAATAGTATTTAAGGAAAACCTCAAACACACTGCTTCCTTGTGTGACAACATGGGGAAATCAACAAGCCATCAACAAAAAAGCCAGATTACAATTAGCTAAATTACACTGGGGAAAAGACTAATGTTTGGAGACATGTCCTGTGGTCTGATGGAGCTAAGATTGAACTGTTTGGCCATAATGACCAGTGTTACATTTGGAGGACAAAGAGGAAAGCTTACAAGCCTAGGAACACCATCCCGACTGTGAAGTATGGGGGCGGCAGCATCATGTTGTGGGGCTGTTTTGCTGCAGGAGGGACTGGTCCACTTCACAGCATAGATGGCCTCATGAAGAAAGAACATTATGTAGAAATACTGAAGCAACATCTCAAGACATCAGCCAGGAAATTAAAACTTGGCCACAAATGGGTCTTCCAAACAGACCATGACCCTAAGCATACTGCCAAATCAGTTCAAATGTGCTTCAAGGAAAACAGAGTGAATGTTTTGGAGTGGCCATCACAAAGCCCTGTTCTCAATCCTATAGAAAATTTGTGGGCAGAGTTGAAAAAGCTTGTGCGAGCAAGACAAATCTGACTCAGTTACACCAATTCTGTCAGGGGGGAATGGGCCAAAATTCTTTCAAACTATTGTGAGAAGCTTGTGGAAGGAGACCCAAAACATTTGACCAAAGTTATACAGTTTAAAAGCAAAGCTAAAAAATACCAAGGAAATGTGTGTAAACTTTTGACTGTCTAGAAATCAATAAAACATTCTCAAAAAAAAACAAATATTCTCTCATTATTGTGGCATTTAGCAAATGTAAATTATTTAGGTAATCCTAACGGACCTAAAATAGTAAACGTTTAGTATGTTTACCATCAGACATTTTTTAATAAAATGGTCATGTTCCTTTTTTTAGAGTGTATGTAAACTTCTGGTTTCAACTGTAAATATATAAATATAATATCGTGGTAACTCAGTGGTTAGCACTGTGGCCTCACAGCAAGAAAGTCGCTGGTTCAGGTCTCGGCTGGGTCAGTTGGAATTTCTGTGTGGAGTTTGCATGTTCTCCCCGTGTTGGTGTGGGTTTCCTCCTGGTGCTCCGGTTTCCCCCACAGTCCAAACACATGCACTATAGGGGAATTGAATAAACTAAATTGGCCATATTGTATGAGTGTGTGTGTGAATGAGTGTGTATGGGTGTTTCCCAATACTGGGTTGTGGCCGGAAGGGCATCCGCTGAGTAAAACATATGTTGGATAAGTTGGTGGTTCATTCCGCTGTGGCGACCCCATATAAATAAAGGGCCTGAGCTGAAGGAACATGAACAAAATGATTGTATAATAATAATAATAATAATAATAATAATAATAATAATAATAATATATATTCATTCATTCATTCATTCATTCATTCATTCATTCATTTTCTTTTCAGCTTAGTCCCTTTATTAATGCAGGGTTGCCACAGCAGAATGAACCGCCAACTTATCCAGCACATGTTCTACGCAGTGGATGCCCTTCCAGCTGCAACCTATCTCTGGGAAACATCCATTCACACTCATACACTACGGACAATTTAGCCTATCCAATTCACCTGCACCACATGTCTTTTGGACTGCGGGGGAAACCGGAGCACCCGGAGAAAACCCACGCGAATGCAGGGAGAACATGCAAACTCCACACAGAAACGCTAACTGACCCAGCCGAGGCTCGAACCAGCGACCTTCTTGCTGTGAGGCGACAGCACTACCTACTGCGTCGCCATATATATATATAATAGTATAGCCAAATTCTCTAAATACGTTCACAATTTAATAAAATTTTAGATCATAGAAAGTAATTGTGAAAATGTAGTCAACTATATTATTAGAAAAAATATATATTTTATTTATTTATTTACTACTAGTCATTGAAATGACATGTCAATTTATTAAAGAGATAAATAATAATAATAATAATAATAATAATAATAATAATATAGCCAAACTCCCTAAATATTTCCACAATTTATTTTTTTATTTTTTTATTTTAGATATTAGTCCAAATAAATTATTATAATGCAGTCAAAATATTTTGTTATTAGAAATATACATTATTATCTAGTCTCTGAAACATATAAATTTCCAACCTTCTGTAACACTTTAAAAAAATAAAAATAAAAATAAAATAAAATAAAATAAAATAAAATAAAATAAAATAAAATAAAATAAAATAAAATAAAATAAAATAAAATAAAATCAGGAATCAAACTGAACTCACCTTCAGTCAAGTCTCGTTGTTAAACTTATTTCTTTTAGAAATACAAACCTTCAATACTTTCATTTTCAAATTCTAATTTCATTTTAATCCAAAGAAAGTATGACAATGGAGTCAAATAATTTATTAGAAACATTAATAATTAGCTAGTCATTGAAACTTTATGCATAAATATTCAGTGTTCTGTAACAAAGCAAACGAACGAACGAACGAATGAAAAAATTTACGAACGAACGAACGAATGAGCGAATGAACAAATGAATGAACAAACGAACAAACAAACAAACAAACAAACAAACAAACAAACAAACAAACAAACAAACAAACAAACAAACAAATAAAATATTAAATAAACAAATTATTAAATAAATGAAATATAAAAAAAGAATAACAAATAAATAAATAAATAAATAATAAATAAATAAAATATTAAATAATAAAATAATAAATAAACTAATAATAATAATAATAATAATAATTCCTTACATTTATACAGCGCTTTTCTGGACACAAAGCACTTGTTGGGGGGAATATCCTCATCCACCAGCAGCCATATTGTGGCAGACCGCACACCACACACCAGCTGATTGGTGGAGAGGAGACAAAGAGATGAAGCCAGTTATAATATGGGGATGGTTAGGAGGCCATGAAAAGGGGCATTAAGACCCACACAGAGCACAGGTTGAGCACCCCCTGCTGGTCTCACTAACACCACTTCGAGTAGCAACCTAGCTTTCTCCTGTGGTCTCCCATCCAGGTACTGACCAGGCTCAGCCCTGCTTAGCTTCTGTGGATGAGCATGTGAGAGTTGCAGAGAGCTAGCTGCCGGCAATAAACTAATTATTAAATAAATGAAATATTAAATAAATAAATAACTCAATAAATAAATGAATAAATAAATAAATAAAAAGAAGCGTCTGTTTCATTCTACTAATAAAATTCTATTTTTTTAAACAGCTTTATACAGATCACAATCTAGTTTTAATATATTTATATATATATATATATATATATATATATATATATATATATATATATATATATATATATATATATTGTTTGAGTGCAATAAAAAAGAGATGAGCATTGCTGAAACAAAGCATTTTCCTTCAATTGTGCAGATTCAACAGATTTTGTGCATAAAAAATAAATGAATAAAAAAGCACTGAAATACAAATGATGGAGTTCTCAGTTGCAATGGCGTATTTGTTATGCTGCTCAGACCACAGCAGTGTTTACAGAGCGCCATGGCTTTGATTCTGTTGTTTATCAGCGCATAATAGAAAGGGAATGTAAACAGATTATTTGCTGATTATGCACTGGGATTTAATGGCTGGGATTTGTTGTAAAATCTCTATATTGGCTCCTCAAACAAAAACCTCCGGCTGAAAAACACACGAGAAAGCCTTCATGAATGTCGGATGATCAGCTTGTTCACTGCGGCTGACAGTGGAGGAATTAATATACACTAACTTCATCATTAACTGTTTGTAGCCTTTTGATTTCATTCATTCATTTTCTTTTCGGCTTAGTCCCTTTATTAATCTGGGGTCGCCACAACGGAATGAACCACCAACTTATCCAGCATATGTTTTACGTAGGATGCCCTACCAGCTGCAACCCAGTACTGAGAAACACCCATACACACTCATTCACGCTCATACACTACGGCCAATTTAGCTTACCCAATTCCCCTATAGCGCATGTGTTTGGACTGTGGGGGAAACCGGAGCACCCTGAGGAAACCCACGCCAACACGGGGAGAACATGCAAACTCAACACAGAAATGCCAACTGACCCAGCCGAGGCTCAAACCAGCGACCTTCTTGCTGTGAGGCGATCGTGCTACCCACTGCACTGAGAACAAATCTAAGAACAGGATTTATGTAATATTATCAATAAATCTTATGTGTTTTTAACTAACACAAATTATTGAAAACACATTGGATTTATTGACATGTTTACATATATTTCACAAAACTGTATTCAAATTTGTTTGTTCGTTCATTCGTTTGTTCAGTCGTTGTTTAATTTATTTATGTATTAGGTAATTTATTTATTTATTTGTTCATTTATTTATTTGTTTGTTCATTTATTTATTTATATATTTATTTGTTCATTTATTTATTTATTTATTTGTTTGTTTGTTTATTTAGGTATGTATTTATTTATTTGTTCAGTTATTTATTTATTTATTTATTTATTTATTTATATATTTATTTATTTATTTATATATTTATTTCTTTGTTCATTTATTTATTTATTTGTTTATTTAGTTATTTGTTTATTTGTTTATTTATTTATTTGTTCGTTCATTCGTTCGTTTGTTCAGTCGTTTCATTTATTTATTTATGTATTCGTTAATTAATTAATTAATTAATTTATTTGTTCATTCATTCGTTTGTTCTTTCATTTATTTATTTATTTATCTATTTTTCACTTATATAAATCATGCCCTTGTTTGTTTCATTTGTGTTTAACTAACAAATATCAATAACATAAAGTTTATTAGTTCAATTATGTTAAATGTATGTAAATTTATTTACAATCAGAATTCATAAATCTTATTTGTTAGACCTACATATATATATATATATATACACACAGTTGAAGTCAGAATTATTAGCCCCCCTTTTTATTTTTTTTATTTTTTAAATATTTCCCAAATGATGTTGAACAGAGCAAGGAAATTTTCACAGTATGTCTGATAATATTTTTTTTTCTGGAGAAAGTCTAATTTGTTTTATTTCGGCTAAAATAAAAGCAGTTTTTAATTTTTTAAACACCATTTTAAGGTCAATATTATTAGCCCCTTTAAGCTATATATTTTTTTCGATAGTCTACAGAACAAACCATCATTATACAATAACTTGCCTAATTACCCTAACCTGCCTAGTTAACCTAATTAACCTAGTTAAGCCTTTAAATGTCACTTTAAGCTGTATAGAAGTGTCTTAAAAAAATGTAGTCAAATATTATTTACTGTCATCATGGCAAAGATAAAATAAATCAGTTATTAGAGATGAGTTATTAAAACTATTATGATTAGAAATGTGTTGAAAACATCTTCTCTCCGTTAAACAGAAATTGGGGAAAAAATAAACAGTGGTGCTAATAATTCTGACTTCAACTCTCTCTCTCTCTCTCTCTCTCTCTCTCTCTCTCTCTCTCTCTATATATATATATATATATATATATATATATATATATATATATATATATATATATATATATATATTTGAGTGTGTGTCCTGATAATGTTGAATCCATTTCTCCCTCGCTCTTTTTTTACATCTCTTCTCTGACTGGTGATTACTTGCATGAAGGCAGAACCAACCTGTCAGTCACATGAGATCCACCAATATTAATCCACAAACATATAATCAACCTCCTGTTTCTTTATGATAACTTTAAGGTCAATTTTAAGCTCTTTTTTTGACAATATTAAGAGTTCACCAAACGCCTCCCTGCATTTAGGGATGACATATTGGCTCATTTACATAACTGTGAAAGTCAGTCTTAATCATCAAAATGAGCTCATCTTTATTCCAGTCATTTACAGGATGAATTAAAATGTTCTGTTTCTAATAGCCAATTTCCCCAAACATGTCCGCTTCTGATACTAATTCATCATTTTTTCAAGGAAGTCATGACAAATTGTTAGAAACAGAAATTAGTAGTTCATCACTTGACTGGAGTCTTTTATAATTAATATTATATCAAGCAGAGGTCATGTTTATAAAGCTTTAACTGCTGTTTTCTATTACGTTTGCTTATTTTGAGTGTATACATTTTCACAAATATTGTAACCTCCTCATTTTAACCTAGGAGTGCAGTAATATTTTTAAACATTAGTTGAATTACAAATGGGTCAAAATCACCCATTACTGAGTTGCCAAAATGTCCAAAACAAATGTGATGCTATATTTCCCCCTATTACATTGTAACCATGGAAGTGACATGACAACAAAGGTGTGGATCCAAATGCAGGCTTTTATTGGAGGGATGGTCAGGCAAGCAATGATCAAGACAGGAGCAAACAGTCTTATGAGGGAAATCCAGAATCGTGGTCAATATAGCAGGCAGATGGTCACAAGGATGGCAGCAGACAGGCAGAAACAGATAAACAAGGCAAGGGTCCAAACACGGCAAAAACAAGACAAGGAAACGCTTTGAATTGACACTGTAAACAGGTAACAAGACTCGGCAATGGAGTGAGTGTATGTTCTGCTTATGTAGTGTGTGTAATCAGTTCTTGAGTGGCTTCAGCTGTGGGATGCAATCAGTGAAGATGTGGAACCGGTTGTGTTTGATGTCAGAGTAGTGCATGTATGGGGATGTAGTCCATAAGATGGCGGATTTGTAGTCCATGAGTGAGAGTGCATGTTTACCAGCGATCTAAGGGGAGAAGATCACTGGTGATCGTGACATACATACACATGTTGCATTAATGTAACATTTAATATACAGCTGTCCAACTGCTTGTTAACGCAAATTTCTAATCAGCCAGTCACATGGCAGCAACTCAATGCATTTAGGCATGTAGACATGGTCAAGATGATCTGCTGCAGTTCAAACCGAGCATCAGAATGGAGAAGAAAGGGGATTTAAGTGATATTGAACGTGGCATGGCTATTGGTGCCAGACGGGCTGGTCTGGGTATTTCAGAAACTGCTGATCTACTAGGATTTTCATGCACAACCATCTCTAGGGTTTACAGAGAATGGTCTGACAAAGAGGAAATATCCAGTGAGCGGCAGTTCTGTGGGCGCAAATGCCTTGTTGATGCCAGAGGTCAGAGGAGAATGGCCAAACTGGTTCCAGCTGGTGGTGGTGTAATGGTGTGAGGGATACTTTCTTGGCACACTTTGGGTCATTTAGTATCAATTGAGCATCGTGTCAACGCCACAGCCTACCTGAGTATTGTTGCTGACCATGTCCATCCCGTTATGACCACAGTGTACTCATCTTCTGATGGCTACTTCCAGCAGGATAACGCACCATGTCATAAAGCGTAAATCATCTCAGACGGGTTTCTTGAACATGACAGTGAGTTCACTGTACTTAAATGGCCTCCACAGTCACCAGAACCCAATCCAATAGAGCACCTTTGGGATGTGGTGGAACAGGAGATTCACATCATGGATGTGCAGCCGACAAATCTGCAGCAACTGCATGATGCTATCATGTCAATATGGAGCAAAATCTCTGAGGAATATTTCCAGTACCTTGCTGAATCTATGCCATGAAGGATTAAGGCAGTTCTGAAGGCAAAAAGGGGTCCAACCTGGTACTAGTAAGCTATTAAGTTGTACCTAATAAAGTGGGCGTGAGTGTATATGCAATCATATAAATATAAATACATATTTTAACTAGATGGTTGGGTTTGTCCATATTTTAGCCAAATCTAAGTTAAAACAACCCAGCATTTTTAGTGCATTAGTAGTAATATAGTTATAATTTATCATAAAAAAAATCCATAATCTTAATAATATAGTGAATAATAGTTCAGGCCATCTAATATAAATATAAACAGGCAGATAATATAATATTAAGAGTTAATTAGCAAACATAATTAAATAAAGAAGTAATTTAGCAAAATAAATAAATAAATTATATTCTGTGCAATGATTAGTTTATTTGGAAAATTAATAATAATAATAATAATAATAATAATAATGACGACAACAACAACAAC
>CAIGQS010000079.1:311825-314325 GCA_903798195.1 Danio kyathit
GCATAGAGGGCCGGCGCCATACCTGCCAACATTTGGTTCATAAATTTCGGGAGCCCAGGGGGTTGTTGCACGCGAACTGAAGACCGGGGACGGGGGGGTGGTTGGGGTGTTCTACGTGCACGAACTGAAAACCGGGGGGTGGGGTGGTGGTTGTTAGGGGTGGTGGGGAGATGGAGGCGTGCAAACTGTACAGCGGGGAGGTTGCGCGCGAACTTAAGAGCACCAGGCTTCACGAACTGAAGAGCACCAGGTTTCACTAGCATGCACCAGATTTCACGCCGGACTGTACCAAAATGCTCTATCTCATCATCTCGGCGCCCCTCGGTCTTCGCTTTCGTCCGCGACAAACCTCGCATCATCTCAACACCCAGCTCCGCCGCCCTCCTCCCCACCCTCCGCCGGCTTTTTCGGATTGAAGGCGGCATAACTTTCGGTTTGAGGGCGGCATTCTCGTTGTTTGCCTAGAGCGCCAGTTGAGCTTGCTCCGGCCCTGAGTGCATAGTGCGTAAGTGCACAGTGTATTGTATGCCATTTGGGACGCAGCTAAAGAACCGATCTGAAACCGATGAAAAGTAAAAGCCATCTGCTTATCTGCTAACGTTTACTGTTTATAGTTGTGTGTGCACAGAAAGAAAGTGCATTTGGTGCACTGATGTGCCTTGCTAATTCATATCGCGAGTAAAATGCTTCATAGCGCTATGACGCCACAGCGATTTTGCAGTTGTAATTGATGATAGTTGATGATTAAGCTTGCTTTCATGTGCAGTATACTTAATGCAATTAATCTAAACACTTGACATGGATAAACGTGATTGTTTCATCGAGTTATTTACCACTTATACTTGTTGCTTTATTCTATCTTGTAAACATGTTCATGTTTAGTGGTCTATTGGCGCCCTCTTGTGGACAGTCAGGCAACGGCTGGTCTAAGTATTTGCACTCACATGGTGTGCTGTTACTGCAATTTGTTTGCATACTTTATAATTATAAGTATTGTTATTTGATGTTCTAATTGTTATTTGTATAATTACTTATGCGAGATTGTTTTTGTATTGTTTCAGAAAACCACAACTTGTCAGTAAATATTAGAGTGAGTCTGGAGTGAATTTCTCCTAGTAGATGACAGTAAACGGTTCTGACCGACTGTCTGCAGGGATTCAGATACACAGATTACACTAATAACCGAATTCTTTTACCTTTGCCATGATGACAGCACATAATATTTGACTAGATATTTTTCAAGACGCTAGTGTTCAGCTTAAAGTGACATTTAAAGGCTTAACTAGGTTAGCAAATATTCTGCCATGAAACTCTATGCATGTGCATGCTAAAGCCTGGTTTATACTTCTGCGTCAAGTGATTGGCGTGACCCAAGGCGCAAGCCTCGCGCGTAGCCGTGCATTTATACTTCTGCGCGCTGTTTCTTTTGCTCTGCAATAACACTTCCGAAACGCTAGCTGGCAGTAGGTGTTTATGTTCCTCTGTGTCGAGTTTCTTTGCTGGTGTTTTGTTTTTTCTGAACGCTTCCTTAATGTACAAGTGGCTCAAATTCGCTCATTTTGAGGCGGGAACCAGCGGACGTGCAACAACTTTAATCATAAGGTAAACACAAAACAACAGTCTCCATCTGGAGCTCCTTCACGGGACTCCACACTTATAAACACTCGCTGCATCACGCTCGCGCGGCTCTCACCTCCGCCCACACTCGTCAGCGCTACCAAGCTGATCAATCACAGAGCTTGCGCTATGCGTGACATTTTTTGAGAGGTGTACGTCAACGTCGCCGATGGTCAAGGCGAGGGCTATGCATCCAAGCGTAGCCTGCGCCGTAGCATACGCGTGCGCTTGACGCAGAAGTAAAAATCAGCCTTTATAGGTCACATAATCTGCCCCTGGATCATTAATTACATGGCGCAGGAGATTGATTGGTGTCCCCTCGGCAGCCAATGAGCTTGCTTCCATCAGTTTAAATGCTCCAAGACATTTTACACTGTTAAGCGACGGCCTGTTTTTAGAGACAATAACACTTATATTCTTAGATGGCATGTGTATATACTGTCAGTAGCAGGTCTTGGTACTTGCTCTGCCATAATAATCAAAGCAGCAGCAGCGTAGCAGATCTATACTGCCAAGACCAAACACATCAACATTGCCATATACATATCCATTACCATACTAAATGCCAAAGTGTTCATGACAGAAATTATGTTAATTAGGGTAGTCAGGCAAGTCATTGTATGCATCCATGACTTAAATGCAACCTCCGGTGGACAGTAGCAGACTCTGAAATGAGACGCAGATTCAGAGTTCCACATGAGGTGGTTTTAATTAACAAATAATATAAATATTACGAGCTAAAATATTAGATGAGCAGGTTACATTGTAACCCCATGTCTTAACAACAGGCAAGATTTGCGGCGATAAGCAATTGGGCTGTTTGCACCAGACGAAACACAACAGAAATTTAAATACAGCCATTCAGAAGCACAGAATAGTGCAC
>CAIGQS010000080.1:0-22158 GCA_903798195.1 Danio kyathit
AATAATAATAATATATATAGTAATAGTAACTAGAATTGTACATTTCCTAAAGAAATGTGAGTGGGGTTTGCGTGGCAAATCGATGGGGTAAAATGAATCACTGAACTGGGCAAAAGCAATGGAGTGCTAAGAAATGGCTAAATTCATGTGTTTATGCAGTTGCTAGGGGTATTCTAAATGGTTGCTAGGCTGTGGCAACGCCGTTTTAATGAGTGAAAACAAAAGCAATTTTATCAGCCTGCATCAAAAGAGGCCAAACCCTGTCTTTCTATGATGTTCCCGTGCTGAAATATGGCTTGTTTATGCTGTAAAACGGTTGTTGGGGGCCTTAAAGTGGTTGCTAGGGAGTGTCTACAATTTTGTTATGTCACTACTTAATACCGACTTGATAGGCCGAGTCAAATGAGTCCACCCCCAAGCTTTTACGACTCTGTAATCTAGATATTGATGTCAGCCATTTTGTGCCCATGTTAAGTCTATGGGGATTTTGGGGGTTACTTTCTTGCCCCTCATGGGGACAGTGTACCACTGTCCTCTTTGAAACATCATAGCACACCTCTCCTCAACAGGTCGGACGATTTGACACCTCACTCATCAGTCTATGACCAAAATGCGGCAGGAGTAGCGCGCCGAAGTTTTTAAAAAGTGGGTAGTAATAGTAACACTAGAATTGTACATTTCCTAAAGAAAATGTGAGTGGGGTTTGCGTGGCAAATCGATGGGGTAAAATGAATCACTGAACTGGGCAAAAGCAATGGAGTGCTAAGAAATGGACAAATATGTGTTCATGCAGTTGCTAGGGTATCCTAAATGGTTGCTATGCTGTGGCAACGCCTTTTTAATAAGTGAAAACAAAAGCGATTTTATCAGCCTGCATTAAAAGAGCTGAAACGCTGTCTTTCTATGATATTCCTGTGCTGAAATATAGCTAGTTTATGGTGTTATATGGTTGTTAGGGTGCTAAAAGTGGTTGCTAGGGAGTGTTTACAAACTTGTTATGTCACTACTTAATACCTACTTGAAAAGCTGAGTAAAACGAGCCCACCCCCAAGCTTCTACGACTCTCTAATCAAGACATCAATGTCAGCCATTTTGTGCCTATGTTAAGTCTATGGGGATTTTTGGATGTCAGCCATTTTGTGCCAATTTTAAGTGTATGGGGAAATTTGGATGTCAGCCATTTTGAGCCAATGTTAAGTGTATGGGGAAATTTGGATGTCAGCCATTTTGTGCCTATGATAAGCCTATGGGGATTTTTGGATGTCAGCCATTTTGTGCCTATGATAAGCCTATGGGGATTTTTGGATGTCAGCCATTTTGTGCCAATGTCAGCCATTTTGTCCCAATGTTAAGTTTAGGGTGTTGCTAGGTGGTTGCTATGGTGTTTTGAGTGGTTGCTAGGTGGTTGCTAAGGTGTTGCTAGGTGGTTGCTAGGGTGTCCTAAGTGGTTGCTAGGTGGTTGCTAAGGTGTTGCTAGGCGGTTGCTAGGGTGTTCTGAGTGGTTGCTAAGGTGTTGCTAGGCGGTTGCTAGGGTGTCCTAAGTGGTTGCTAGGTGGTTGCTAAGGTGTTGCTAGGTGGTTGCTAGGGTGTCCTAAGTGGTTGCTAGGTGGTTGCTAAGGTGTTGCTGGGTGGTTGCTAGGGTGTTCTAAGTGGTTGCTAGGTGGTTGCTAAGGTGTTGCTAGGTGGTTGCTAGGGTGTCCTGAGTGGTTGCTAGGTGGTTGCTAAGGTGTTGCTAGGCGGTTGCTAGGGTGTCCTGAGTGGTTGCTAGGTGGTTGCTAAGGTGTTTCTAGGCGGTTGCTAGGGTGTTCTAAGTGGTTGCTAGGTGGTTGCTAAGGTGTTGCTAGGTGGTTGCTAGGGTGTCCTGAGTGGTTGCTAGGTGGTTGCTAAGGTGTTGCTAGGCGGTTGCTAGGGTGTTCTGAGTGGTTGCTAGGTGGTTGCTAAGGTGTTGCTAGGGTGTCCTAAGTGGTTGCTAGGTGGTTGCTAAGGTGTTGCTAGGTGGTTGCTAGGGTATTCTGAGTGGTTGCTAAGGCGTTGCTAGGGTGTTGCTAGGGTGTCCTGAGTGGTCGCTAGGCACTTACTGAGGCATTACTAGGCCGTTGCTAGGCGGTTGCTAGGTGGTTGCTAGGCGGTTGCTAGGGTAATTTGGGTGGTTGCTAGGCAGTTGCTAGGGTACACTAGGTTGTTACTAGGCAAGCCTCACATACATGCTTGGTCATTTGTTTGTACTTAGTAAGCATTTCTAGCAAGTTACAGCACTTGGCTAGTCAATATTAGCATGTAGCTAGTCACTGCTAGCATGTGTAGCATATAGGAAGTTCCGTTTGCTAGCATGAGCCAAACGAGCCAACCCCCATGTCTCTACGATGATCTGATGCTGAGATATAGCTGTTGATAAATGGTTGCTAGGGTACTCTGTTTTGTTGCCATGGGCGTGGTTACAGAGTGAAGTTGGGTGTGGTTGGTTGCCTAAGTCAAATGAGCCAACCCCCAAGTCAATAGGACAGTGCTATGTAAAGATATGCATGTAGGCCAGTTATAATAGAAGTCTATGGGATCAGTTTGGGGGCGTGGCTTGTGAGCTTCATTATCATATTGAAATGCTCATTGGTTGTCTGACTCAAATGAGCCAACCCCCAAGTCAATAGGACACTGCTATGCAAAGATATGCATCAAAGCCTATTATAATGGCAGTCTATGGGACCCGGTTGGGGGCGTGGCTTGTGAGCTTAATTATCATATTGAGATGTTGATTGGTTGTCTAAGTCAAATGAGCCAACCCCCATGTCTGTATGACACTGCAATGCAAAGATATGCATGTAGGCCAGTTATAATGGCAGTCTATGGGATCAGTTTGGGGGCGTGGCTTGTGAGCTTCATTATCATATTGAGATGCTCATTGGTTGTCTGAGTCAAATGAGCCAACCCCCATGTCTGTATGACACTGCTATGCAAAGATATGCATGAAAGCCTATTATAATGGCAGTCTATGAAATCGATTTGAGGGCGTGGCTTATTAGCTTCATTAGCATATTGAGATGCTCATTGGTTGTCTGAGTCAAATGAGCCAACCCCCAAGTCAATAGGACACTGCTATGCAAAGATATGCATGAAGGCCAGTTATAATGGCAGTCTATGGGATCAGTTTGGGGGCGTGGCCTGTGAGCTTCATTATCATATTGAGATGCTCATTGGTTGTCTGAGTCAAATGAGCCTACCCCCAAGTCAATAGGACACTGCTATGCAAAGATATGCATGTAGGCCAGTCACAATGGCAGTCTATGGGATCAGTTTGGGGGCGTGGCTTGTGTACTTCATTATCATATTGAGATGCTCATTGGTTGTCTGAGTCAAATGAGCCAACCCCCAAGTCAATAGGACACTGCTATGCAAAGATATGCATGTAGACCAGTTATAATGGCAGTCTATGGAATCAGTTTGGGGGCGTGGCTTGTGAGCTTCATTATCATATTGAGATGCTCATTGGTTGTCTGAGTCATATGAGCCAACCCCCAAGTCTCTATGACACTGCTATGCAAAGATATGCATCTAGCCCTATTTTAATAGAAGTCTATGGGATCCGTTTGTGGGCGTGGCTTGTGAGCTTCATTATCATATTGAGATGCTGATTGGTTGCCTGAGTCAAATGAGCCCACCCCCATGTCTCTATGACACTCCTATGTAATGTTATTGATGTGTGACATTTATAATGGAAGTCAATGGGATCAGCAATGGGACGTCCCACCCCATGTTAAGTCAATGAGGCAGTTATTAGGGGTCTTTAAATGGTTTGGGGGGCGTGGCTTGCGAGCTTCATTATTATATTGAGACACTGATTGGTTGCCTGAGTCAAATAAGCCCACCTCTAAGTTTGTGTGCCACTGCTATGTGTGGTAGAATGGGAGTCTAGGAATTGAATGGGAGTCAATGGGCAATGTTAAGTGAATGGGACCACTTTGGGACCCCCTAGCACCCCACGGGTACAACTTATACCCCCTTTTGGGGTATGTTCTGACTCAGGCTGCAACCCTTTCGAGATGTGGTAAATCCCATGTCTCTACGAAATTCACAGTTGGCCCCGCAATGCGGGGTGTTTTGTAGGGGGAGCGGTGGTCTAGAAAATGAATGGGAGTCAATGGCACAATGTTAAGTCAATACGAAACTTTGGGACGTCCTAGAGCCCCAGGGGTACAACTTGCACCTCCTTTCGTGGTATGGTTTTACTAAGGCTGGTAATGTCTCAAGGTGTCTTAAATACCATATTTCTACGAAATTCACACTTTGCGCTATAATGCGCCAAAGTTGGGCTCAATGTTAAGTCAATAGGATTTTTGGGGGGGTTTTTTGGCCCCTGCGGGGCCAAAAAACCCCCCACCCTTTATAAAAGTCATAGCACACTATTCCCGATAAAACCGGACGATTTGACCCCACTTTCAAGGGTCTGGGACGAAAACTGCGGGGCGAGTTACGCGCCGAAAAAAGTGTCCGGAAGTAAGAATAATAATAATAATAAGTATGGAGCATTACAATAGTGGAATTTGCCTTAAGGCAAACCCCACTAATAATAATAAGAACTAGAATTGTACATTTCCTAAAGAAAATGTGAGTGGGGTTTGCGTGGCAAATCCATGGGGTAAAATGAATCACTGAACTGGGCAATAGCAGTTATTGGGGAGAAATGGCAAAATTCATGCGTTTATGTAGTTGCTAGGGTATTCTAAATGGTTGCTATGCTGTGGCAAGACCATTTTAATAAGCGAAAACAAAAGCGATTTTATCAGCATGCATCAAAATAATCCAAACCCTGTCTTTTTATGATATTCCTGGGCTGAAATAGGGCTTGTTTATATTGTCATGTGGTTGTTAGGGTGCTATAAGTGGTTGCTAGGGAGTGTCTACAAATTTGTTATGTCACTACTTAACACCGACTTGATAGGCCGAGTAAAACGAGCCCACCCCCAAGCTTCTACGACTCTCTAATCAAGATATCGATGTCAGCCATTTTGTGCCTATGTTAAGTCTATGGGGATTTTTGAATGTCAGCCATTTTGTGCCAATGTTAAGTGTATGGGGAAATTTGGATGTCAGCCATTTTGTGCCAATGTAAAATGTATGGGAATTTTTGGATGTCAGCCATTTTGTGCCTATGTTAAGTCTATGGGGATTTTTGGATGTCAGCCATTTTGTGCCTATGTTAAGTCTATGGGGATTTTTGGATGTCAGCCATTTTGTGCCAATGTCAGCCATTTTGTGCCAATGTTAAATTTATGGTGTTGCTAGGTGGTTGCTATTGTGTTTTGAGTGGTTGCTAGGTGGTTGCTAAGGTGTTGCTAGGTGGTTGCTAGGGTGTCCTAAGTGGTTGCTAGGTGGTTGCTAAGGTGTTGTTAGGCGGTTGCTAGGGTGTCCTGAGTGGTTGCTAGGTGGTTACTAAGGTGTTGCTAGGCGGTTGCTAGGGTGTTTTGAGTGGTTGCTAGGTGGTTGCTAAGGTGTTGCTAGGCGGTTGCTAGGGTGTCCTAAGTGGTTGCTAGGTGGTTGCTAAGGGTGTTGCTAGGCGGTTGCTAGGGTGTCCTAAGTGGTTGCTAAGGTGTTGCTAGGCAGTTGCTAGGGTATTCTAAGTGGTTGCTAGGTGGTTGCTAAGGTGTTGCTAGGGTCTCCTAAGTGGTTGCTAGGTGGTTACTAAGGTGTTGCTAGGCGGTTGCTAGGGTGTTCTGAGTGGTTGCTAGGTGGTTGCTAAGGTGTTGCTAGGCGGTTGCTAGGGTGTCCTAAGTGGCTGCTAGGTGGTTGCTAAGGTGTTGCTTGGCGGTTGCTAGGGTGTCCTAAGTGGTTGCTAGGTGGTTGCTAAGGTGTTGCTAGGCAGTTGCTAGGGTGTCCTAAGTGGTTGCTAGGTGGTTGCTAAGGTGTTGCTAGGTGGTTGCTAGGGTGTCCTAAGTGGTTGCTAAGGTGTTGCTAGGCGGTTGCTAGGCCCCGTCCTGAGTGGTCGCTAGGCACTTACTGAGGCATTACTAGGCCGTTGCTAGGCGGTTGCTAGGTGGTTGCTAGGCGGTTGCTAGGGTAATTTGGGTGGTTGCTTGGCAGTTGCTAGGGTACCCTAGGTTGTTACTAGGCAAGCCTCACATACATGCTTGGTCATTTGTTTATACTTAGTAAGCATTTCTAGCAAGTTACAGCACTTGGCTAGTCAATATTAGCATGTAGCTAGTCACTGCTAGCATGTGTAGCATACAGGAAGTTCCGTTTGCTAGCATGAGCCAAACGAGCCAATCCCCATGTCTCTACGATGTTCTGATGCTGAGATATAGCTGTTGATAAATGGTTGCTAGGGTACTCTGTTTTGTTGCCATGGGCGTGGTTACAGAGTGAAGTTGGGTGTGGTTGGTTGCCTAAGTCAAATGAGCCAACCCCCAAGTCAATAGGACACTGCTATGCAAAGATATGCATGTAGGCCATTTATAATGGCAGTTTATGGGATCAGTTTGGGGGCGTGGCTTGTGAGCTTCATTATCATATTGAGATGCTCATTGGTTGTCTGAGTCATATGAGCCAACCCCCAGGTCTGTATGACACTGCTATGCAAAGATATGCATGAAAGCCTATTATAATGGCAGTCTATGAAATCAGTTTGGGGGCGTGGCTTGTGAGCTTCATTATCATATTGAGATGCTCATTGGTTGTCTGAGTCAAATGAGCCAACCCCCAAGTCAGTAGGACACTGCTATGCAAAGATATGCATGTAGGCCAGTTATAATGGCAGTCTATGGGATCAGTTTGGGGGCGTGGCTTGTGAGCTTCATTATCATATTGAGATGCTCATTGGTTGTCTGAGTCTAATGAGCCAACCCCCAAGTCAATAGGACACTGTTATGCAAAGATATGCATCAAAGCCTATTATAATGGCAGTCTATGGGACCTGTTTGGGGGCGTGGCTAGTGAGCTTCATTATCATATGGAGATGCTGATTGGTTGCCTGAGTCAAATGAGCCCACCCCCATGTCTTTATGACACTCCTATGTAATGTTATTGATGTGTGACATTTATAATGGAAGTCAATGGGATCAGCAATGGGACGTCCCACCCCATGTTAAGTCAATGAGGCAGTTATTAGGGGTCTTTAAATGGTTTGGTGGGCGTGGCTTGTGAGATTCATTATCATATTGAGACGCTGATTGGTTGCCTGAGTCAAATAAGCCCACCTCTAAGGTTGTGTGCCACTGCTATGTGTGGTTGAATGGGAGTCTAGGAAATGAATGGGAGTCAATGGGCAATGTTAAGTAAATGGGACCACTTTGGGACCCCCTAGCACCCCACGGGTACAAGTTATACCCCCTTTCGGGGTATGTTCTGACTCAGGCTGCAACCCTTTCGAGATGTGGTAAATCCCATGTCTCTACGAAATTCACAGTTGCCTCCGCAATGCGGGGGTGTTTATGAGGGGTGAGCGGTGGTCTAGAAAATGAATGGGAGTCAATGGCCCAATGTTAAGTCAATACGAAACTTTGGGACGTCCTAGAGCCCCAGGGGTGCAACATTTACCCCTTTGTGGGGTATGGTCTTACTCAGGCTGGTAATGTCTCCAGCTGTTGTGAATCCCAAATTTCTACGAAATTCACACTTTGCGCTATGCTGCGTCAAAGTTGGGCTCAATGTTAAGTCAATAGGATTTTGGGGGGGGTTTTTTGGCCCCTGCGGGGCCAAAAAACCCCCCACCCCTTATAAAAGTCATAGCACACCATTCCCGATAAATCCGGACGGTTTGACCCCACTTTCAAGGGTCTGGGACGAAAGCTGCGGGGCGAGTTACGCGCCGAAAAAAAAGTGGAAGAAGAATAATTATAAAATATAATAATAATAATAAGTATGGAGCATTACAATAGTGGAATTTGCCTTAAGGCAAACCCCACTAATAATAAGTATGGAGAATAACAATAGTGGAATTTGCCTTAAGGCAAACCCCACTAATAATAATAATAAAAATAATAATAATTATATTATATATATATATATATATATATATATATATATATATATATATATATATATATATATATATATATATATATATATATATATATATATATATACACATACAGGGTGGGCTATTTATATGGATACACCTTAATAAACTTATTGGGAATTTCACAAGAAAAACAATGGTGTGCTTGGTTTTACTTAACTTTATTCTTTCATGAGTTATTTACAAGCCCCCTCACATATACTAATGTGCCACAAACAGGACGTTAATATCACCAACCATTCCCATTTTATTAAGTTGTATCCATATAAAAGGGCCAACCCTGTATATATATGGCTAGGAGAAAATGCAACACTAGCTAACTTTTAAATTGAGTCCACTGGACAAGAAATGCTTATAGGGGGAAAACAAACATTTTATCATAGGGGGGTCACAAAGTGGATGAAAAGAAAATATTATTAAATATTATTATAAAATAGGATTTCAGTAATTAAGGTAAATTAGTTCATGAAATCTAGGTTGCCAGTGCCAAAACAAGTACAATGTGTCAGCTTCTGTGTCAAAGAATGACAATTTGACTCAATGTATCAATACCCACTTAAGAACAATCACACGCAGAAGTGTTGTAAAATGCACTGAGACTTTTATAGGCGCAGGTTTAGAGCTGCTCTAATAGGACAATCACCACTATGTTTTGTATCTGTTTAAAGAATTTACCTTCCAGAAGTTTTCAGTGTTCATTTTAAATTAATTTCCTATACTGAAAGATTAATCTGATTCATCATCGAAACAGTTAGGTTTGAAAGCATCAGGAACTCTTTAGTCACTGGCAAGTACAATGTGTCAGCTTCTGTGTCAAAAATGACACAATGGGATACAATGTCTCAAAATGTACCCACTCAAAATTAACCACAAGCTGAAATACACTGAGAACTGCATAGGCATAGGTTGATAACACCACTTCCTCTTGTAACTGTTAAAAGATTTTGTCTTTTAGAATCTTGCAGTAAGTCATTAGAGTTAATTTAAGTCCATCTCCTATCCTTAAATTTTTATTTTATTCATTGTTAGTAGCAGTTCAAACCATGACTATGCACCATAATTATGCACAAATTGCATGTTTTATGATGTGCTTATTCTCCCAAAAGTTGAAAGCCTCTTTTAAGACTGAATCTTCTTTGAACCAGGTATTACAATTGAAAATGCCATGTAACATTTCATAATTGCAAAGAAAATAATTGCAGTTTCAGCTTCAGACGTACCTGTGAGGTTCTGCCAGGAAGTGGAGCCACAAGAAACTTGGGATGAACCCCAACCTGAAAATCAAGGTAAAAATAAAAATACATAATAATAGATTAACTGGTATTCAAAATAAGAAACCAGAAGGATTGCTGCACATACTCACACTAGGTAACTCAACATTTTCTGTACAATCCAACAGAGGACACATTTTCTGTGCTGAGGCCTTTCCAACAAGAAACACGTAAGTTGTATGTCTCACTTCAGGTAAATACTGTAGCATTTCATTAGCTGTATTGTAAAAAAATGTTTGATTAAACACTACTGTAAAACTAAAGCTAAAATACAAAAAAGAGAACAAAATATAGTTATAACAGTAGAAAGAGTACCATTTTAATGTCAAGAAAGCTCAATAAATACAGAGCTTCTCATATGCAGATCACCAATGCGATACCTGCCCATATTGAAATGTGTTGCATTTAGATATATGGAAAATAAATATATGCCATACTAGTTCCTATTTGCATTTTACAAATAAAATATATTTTATTTATGCAATATACATTTTAAAATATAGCAAAAATGGCTGTGCTGCTTACATATATTTTTCTTCAACTATTGGAATTACAAATATGTACAGATATGTTCACACACATATACATAAACACATATATACATATAATAATATGAATATTGTTATGTTTTTCAGTGAACAGAGACAATATATATTTTGTTCATTTAAACAAGAGTTTTATTAAACAGTTATATGCATTAAAATAAAAGTTGTCACATTACATCTTTAGATACAAATAAACTATACATTTAAATCCAAATAAGTCTTTGCACAAAAAAGTAAACTACAAATTTTTTACTAAATTTAATATTTTTTATGTTTCTCTTAAATGTTTTTTTTTTTTTTTTTTTTTTGACCTGTAATAGAAATTTATTTAGCAAAATTAGTTTCAATTTTGACTTTGGTACTGACTATCCTAATGTATATACACAAATATAATATTGTAAAGCATATCTACAGAACAAAATATATATAAATTAAATTAAAATATTAAATTCTAAAAATATAAATAATTAACATAAAAATAATATATCTGTACATATTTGTAATTCCAATTGTTTAACAAATATATATTGAAAAAATATATACATTGACAAATATTGTATGTGAAATCCAAATATGAACTTGTATGTCATATATTTCTTTTTTATATACAGGGTGATTCAAAAAGAATGCCACAACTTTGAAAATCTGTATTTAATCAAAGAAACATGATGGAACCTTGGGTAATTAATCAATGTGAAGAGTACTTAACGTTTTTTTAGTAGCAAACAAGTTCATAGATGTTCAATATGACCCCCTCTTCTTTGCAGAGTTCTCAATTTTCAAAGTTGTGGTATTCTTTTTGAATCACCCTGTATATTTACATGCATCAGATTTCTATGTGGGTGACCTGATCATTAATAAAGTATACAGAGGAAATCCTAAACACATTTATTGTAATTTATTTACACCCTTATTTATATTTTTTGTTTGTTTGTTTTTTTCTTAATCAGACAACACATACTCTGTCCAAGACCCACGGCCATCAGCAAATCAAAGACAAATGCAGAGTAAGTGTAAAAATAAATAAATAAATCACTTAAATTTCATGTAGCGTCATGGTAGCAAATGCAACTTACCAACTTGGCCTTTCTCAGCACCAGTTTTTCCAATGACCATGTCTCATGGAAATGAGCAAGAGGATGCTTGGGGGGACCATCCATCAACCTATCGAGGTGCAACAACATTCATTAGAATATACACAGCAAATTAGTTTGTAATTATTAACATGGTAATGTTACATTGTCTGTACAATCCCTCAGAAGACACAACTTCTGAGCTGAGACCCTCAAGTACCCAGGCAAGAGCAAAGAGTAAGTAATTAGTATTTTAATTGACAGTTACTTCTTATGAATTATTATTATTATTATGTTTTTATACAGTATTTGTAGTTGTATTTATAAACTGTTAACCAATGTCTATTAATGTAGAGTTAAATCTTAACCAATGAATTACATTTCTTACAAATTAATTAACAATTTGCTAATGCTTAATAATTGATTCAGTGTGCAGTTGTTATAAAGTGTTACCCCAAACTTCTTAACTGTTTCTTCCTTCTTGCCGAACACAAATGAAGATATTTTGAAGAAAGCTGGAAACCTGTAACCATTGACTTACATAGCATTTGTTTTTCCTACTATGGAAGTCAATGGTCACAGGTTTCAGATTTCTTCACAATATCTTCTTTTGTGTTTAGCAGAAGAAAAAAACTCTAATGTTTACAACCACTTAATGGTGTGTAAAAAGTGAGTAAATTTACATCCCTTTAATTTATTTGTAAACATATTCATCAACACTGAATATGAAACTTGTTTTAAAGCAACTAATCAATAACATTTTTCAATTTTCTGTGAAAATTTTCCATGGTTAGTAAGTTGTTCGCAAAACATTATCTAACTATTTCCTTGTAACCTAATAAATCAATAACATAATTAATTATAGTGACAATAAAAAAACTCACTGTATTCAGACTATTAGTGTATTAAAGTACAATATACAATTTATTATTACCTATTAATCAATGGTTTGAAAATTAATTTGAAGTGTATTGTTAATTTATACTTTCAATAACTTTGGGGAACTAACAATTTCGTATGCACAGAAAAATGCACAGAAAAACAAATTTACGTAGAAGCACAGACCAAGAGGGGGTCGGTTTCTGTCTGCTTTTTTAAATTCAATTTTACTTCCCCTGTTTTGCATTTTTGCTTTTCTGGATTCTGTGAATAGTTTAAGTCATTTTAATCATGGAAACAATGTGTCATCAGATGGATATAGTTTTTTTTTTTTAATTGTTTAAGGTTTCAAGCATATTATGATATCCTCATAACATTTTTGTGAAGTGATCAAATAAATGATTCTGCTTGCAGATGCTTCTGGTATCAGCCGATGGAGCTGCATCTCCAGTCAATGCACACGTAAGTGAAATTTAAGTGCTAAAAATAATAACAATTTGAAATATATACATATATATATACACATATATATATATATATATATTTATATATATATATATATATATATATATATATATATATATATATATATATATATAGTTAAATAGAGATTAACCCACTTACTGTGTTGCAGCTGTGGAGAGGGCAATATTGGAGAAGCTTAATGAGCTGGACATGAAGATTACTCACCTAACTTCAGTGGTCCAGTCCCTTGCCCCTCGGTCAAGTAGTCAAATGGTGGTGGACATTGAGGATGACACCTTTCCTATTAAAACAATGGAGGACCTTGAACAACTGGAAAGGCAATTGGTTGAAAAACCAATGATGGAGAAGATGGTACGAATATTAAAGATTTGAAGGTTTTACAGCTGTTGTAAAATAAATCTCTATTATACGGCCAGCCTAGTCCCAAAATAAAAATGCATGTGTGAGCTGTGTGATACCTTACAATATCTCATTGCCATTGTTTTGTCAATAGATGCATGCTAGTATCGTGCTTATATTTTTTTTCACATGCATTTTTATAAAAGCAGTTTTAATATCTTACATTAACTAAAACTTATAGTCATGACTTAAGCTCATCCCTGTCTGTAAAACTGGGCCATAGTCCTTGCACTTTGTCTGTAAATATTTAATCTCACCTTTTTATTTTTAAGATGAAGAGGTTATCCATCAGAGGAGGACAAACTCTAAAAAAAACCATTTGGCGAATATGCTCCAAAGTGTTTGGTCCAGTGGCTAAACAGCTCAACTGGTGTGGAAGAGGAGATAAAAGAGGCCTAAAAAACACAAATATTGGGACACTTGTGATAGGTATGTTCAATGTCTTGCAATGAACAGTTTAGACAATCACTTTAAAGATGGAACTGTCAGTACATACAGCATAATTACCTTGTACACACATAATATAGTTATCCATGTGCTATAAGCTTACGAGCTAGCACGTGCTGTTCATATATTGTAAAATTATATTTAATACACAAGAGTGTTTTAGAAATAAAATTTTGATCATTATTTTAAGTGGATAATTGTTTATTCTTGTATAGTATGGCTAGGCGATTAAACTTTAAATCAAACCTTGATTAATTGAACACTTTACCTCCTTATGTGATAACTGGAAATCATAAAAACAAAACATCAGTCGATTTGATTATTAATATACGCTGAAGAAAATTGAGTTATGCTTGACACATTTGGTCATAAAACATAAAAACATAAAACAGCAGAGCTTTGCTGAAGTAAAATGTGGATGGTACATAAGCACTTGCATTTAAATCGCCACGTGGGGAATTATGTTGGTTATGGATTTAGGTTTCGATTTTCGATTAATCTCCCAGCAGCACTACTGTATAATGCATATATGCACTTTTACAAAATTCATTATTTTACAGCCAATTTGTCGTATGATATTAATCTAATAAATTTAAAGAACAGATTTTCCGAAATTACAACTGCTACTACTACTTGGCCTACTTGAACTGCTCGGTCAGTTGTCATCGCAACGTGTTTAAACATAGCTTTATTCGTCTAAATAAAGTTATTACCTTGTTAAATTTACTACAAACAAATGGAATAAATATTTTACTGACCACACATATCAATAACAATGAATCAGACTGCTTACCTCAGTATTCCCGCGTGGACTGGTGTCTTCCACGTGCTGACTGTGATGCTTTTTGGGAAAACATGCGCAGTGGTGATTAAGTTTCGAACACAAAAGAGTCGATTCCTCGAATTTGACCACTTGTCCAAGTACATACTAATGCAAGTACTGTTGTTGTTATTTTTTTCTTTATTTATTTTATGAGGACGTTAGGTTATCTTAAAATAAATTGGCGGATTTAAGCTTTTGCACCTCTCGTTTCTATTTGACATTAATTCTTCGAAGCTATGGCTTCATTTATTTGAAAGTAACATTTGAAGAATATGATATTGATTACATGAGGACGGTGAATCATGATCGGATAGCAAAGTGTAAAAATATTTACAATCTAAGCCGTATTTTATGGAGTCAGAAATGACTCCATAGTATTTCAACACCAAATAAACAGCAACCAAGCAGGCTAAATGGTTGTTAAAACTGGTTTTAAACGATCATTAACAAAATAAATTGTTTAGTTTGATTTAATGATAAAAATGAAAATAAAAATAAAAATAAAAAATAAAATAAATGCTATTAAAATATAATAAAACTATTATAAAATATAAAAATACAATTAATTGTTTTTTGTTTGTTTTTGCAATTTGTCAGTTTATCATAAGGGCTTGGTAATTATCTTTATAATTTTATGTTTCTTTAAAAAAAAAAAAACTTTTTTAGAACAAATTTCATTTAGTATAATTTGTATTGGTTATCTACAAATTAAACAAGAAGAGAATAACAACAAACAACATAAATAGGCAAAACAAAAACTATTAGCCTGAATAAAAGTCAAATATTCACGAGTAATTATTAACTGTATAACCAAAAATAAAACAGTAGCTTAGCTTATTTTTTTAAACTGTTTTTGCTGTTAAAGACAAAATCATCCACCGTGCCAGTGCAGTTCCATTTGATTCATTTATTCAAGTCGTTTTACCACAATAATGGACAAGGACATGCTTTCTAAACCTAATATTTTCAGCACTGAAATCGCGCGTCTGATGGGCATTTTACTTTGAGAACTTTGTTCAGAAAAATGCTTGAAGCGGGACACTGTGGATATTTTTAAAGATAAAATGCTTATTGGAATGTAGTGGCTACTCCACTGCATTTTAAATTAAATTACATTCAGCCTGGGGTTTCTCAAAACCAGGGGCGTTGCGGACATAAAGCTCTACTGGGGCACAGCACCCCATCCAAATTGTTTTTTTTTTTTTAAATAAATAAATAATAACCATATTTTTTTTCCTTTATATATATATATATATATATATATATATATATATATATATATATATATATATATATATATATATATATATAATAAAAACAATAATATTGTTATTATACAATTATTATTATAAATAAATAACAGAAATTAATCCTAAACGTAACTGGAAAACAATCTAAAGACACAACTGAAATGTTAAGATAATTTAAGAAATATTTTGCATGAGTATAAATTTTAGTAGAATGAAATTCTATAGACAATTCAATGAATTACAAAAAAAATATGTGTTTTAGAATTATCTGTTGTGTGTTGTCTTAGACCCGACTCATGGCTGAGAATTAGGTTTATTATGTCAACCTCCCTGACTTCATCTCTCCTTTCTACTTCATACCAAAAAAAATCTATCAGGAGCCATGCAGTATAAATAAGATCACCATCATATTATTTCAACTTTGTTTTGTCGACTTGCAAAACTCACTGCGTGCGAACACCTCCACATAAAAGACTGTTCCGCCGGTTTCATAATGCATGAGCGGCGCGACAATTTTTTCGGCGTGCATGTTCATAACCGGACCCGGAGCAGAGCAGCGCGTCAGCGTCAAGCTGGAGCGGTGCGTGAGGCGCGCGGGTAAGTTTTTTTTTCTGCGCACATGCTCAGTTTGCTTTTTGATTAAACTACATTGCTTTCATCAGCCTTGGTTCGGTTGCACAATAAAATAACATCTTTATTCTGGGATTACCACTCTTAATAAATACATTTGCATATAAAATAAAATCGTATCTCAACTCTCATGCATTTATTGGGGCACTGGCGATTTTTCTGGGGAACGTGCCTCTGTAAATGGGGTCTAGCGACGCCCCTGCTCAAAACTATCATTAGCCAAATAAGACAAATATCTTCCAGCGATTTCTGTTTCTCGTTTCAGCGAACATTCGCAAGCAAAGTCGCAGTCTTATGTGGTTCGTAATTTTATTTTAAGCTCAAATAATTGTTTCAAAACAGTTTCTAAATTCAGTTCTAATTTCCAGCAAACGAATAAATTAGGAAAATCAACGCAATATGGTAAAAAAAATGTGATTTATATTCAAGCACACATGCTTACTATGCCACTCGCGATATAGCCTACGTCTGTAAACCCCGACAGGTGGACAAATGTAAACAAAAACAATCATAAAGTCATATTAAAATATGCATAATATAATAATAATAATAACAATAATAATATGATTAATAACAGCACTGAACAAATGAAATGGTCATGAAAAAAATTGACTAAAACAAAGCCTTACCAAATCCCCCAGAGGTGAAGAAGGCTGAGAAGCGTTTTTTATATGTATGTAGAGAATAATCATTTTTGACATTTTAATCCTTTAATTTTAATGAAAGTGTTTTAATGAGATGTATTTTAATATTTGTGTGCTGCACTGCATTGCAAACGAAACTATATGCTATTTAGCTAAACGAATCTTCAAACAATCATAGTCTTATTTCTTCTTCTTTTTATTATTATTCATATTATTATTATTATAATTATTATGTAATCAAATGCAATAATTGACATGGTGTGTATAAATTTTGGTCGGATAAAAATACGAGGCTCACAATAAAATAAAACACTCCCTCAGCCTCCTTAAAACCACCTTATTTTTTATTTATTTATTTATTTATTTATTCTTTTTTAACAGGTGCTGCTATGAGGAACCCCGTGCTTCCGTCTCCAACAGAGGCAGAAGCCGAAAAATATTTGAAAGACTTTCTCCGCTTGGCACCAGGAAGAATGGCCTGTTAAGCAACTTGTTTTTTTTTTTTTTGTTTTTTTTTTTGCTATTATTTGGTTTTGTTTGCTTTAGAAAAAAATATTAATTATAATAAAATATAATAAAATTCTACAAATGATTTTTCAGCCGTTGTGTTATTCATTTTGAGTGGAAATACTTGAGCTTATCATATATGTGTAGATGGATGTATAATAATAATTATTTACAGCAGTATGGATGAGGGAATGTCTAAACAAAAAAAAAAAAAAAACGACGTCTATGCTACATAAATAAGATGTCTCACAGACCTAACATTCTAATAATGAACATCTGTAAAGCATCGCATAGACGTTTTTTGAATGTCATACACGGACGTCTATACGACGTTTTCCAGATGAGCAAACGCCCTAAATAAGACGTCTCCCAGATGGAAACGCGGATGTCCAGCAGACGTCTCTGCGACGCATGTGTGCTATTTGGGTAGACGAGGGTCAATAACATGGCAAAGCAAGACAAAGGTAACGCGTTGTAATGTCACTTTAACAGATAACAAGACTCAGCAACATTGTGTGTGTTTGTGCTGCTTATGTAGTGCAGTAAACAGTCCAAAAGCAGCTTCAGCTGTGAGTGTCTAATCAATGGTGACTTGGAGCAGGTGAGTGTGTGTGTTGCATGACTTGGATCTACAGTATAGTCTTTAAACCGGAAGATTTGTGGTTCATGTGAATGTGAGTGTTGACCAGCGAACTCTGGTTGTTAGATCACTGGTGATCATGACACTTAGTTTAAAATATTTCCCTTAAAAACGAAGAACTGATTATTATATGTTCTCTGCATTCACATCTGCAGCTGACTATCTAAACAGTAAAAACATTGCTAATTCAAAAACATATATTTAGAACAAGTATTTAATTTATTCTCTAATGTACACTGTTAGACATTTCTGTAATTTGCACAGTTATTTACTGTATTTCACCCAGTATAATACTGCAAACTCTTTTTACAGTAAATAACTGGATTTACAGTTGCAATATGGGAATTTTTGTGACATCAAACAACATATACAGCGATTTACTGTATTTTTAAAAATTCGTGTATTATACTGTATTTTCCACAACGGCTTCGACTTCACCTTGTGGCGATTCGACTATCTGCACCACAGGATTTGCCAATTTTGTCTAAGGACCCTGGAGCAATTCTGGAGGACAATTTATCAATGTGCCTGACGAACATGCTGGATTTAACAAACTTTACTAAGGTAAGCCTAGTTAGTGTTTCATTTTACAGAATGTTTTGTGGACGAGTATAGTAAAGTAATGTATAAAGTTGGCGAAAATGATCTGTTTCTGGTTTGGAGTTATTGCATATTTGAGAAATTTAACATCTATTTATTGTTATATTTATTTAGTTTATTACATTAACACTGCTATTACTTTAAATAAGACTGTTTATGACTATTAGCAATTGTTCTCATCTTATCTTTTTTATTTATTTACATAGGAATCGGTGTTGCAGCGGGTTTTGGTTTAGGAGGGAACCAAGAGAGATGCAGACAGTTTCGGAGGACACATTAGCACAAACAACGGTCCGACGGGGAGTGTTTTCCCCCAGAAGAATATGAATGAAAGACCAGTAAATGATTCAGGTAAAAGCGCTGTTGATTTGAGCACCTTTATTACTTGGTTAGCATTTGTTTGCTCTGCAACATTGGCTGAAGTGATCTTTAAACGGTAACGTTAGCTAAACTGAGACAAATTAACACAGACTTGAACTCAAAATAATTTTAACATGCAGCGTTTAACTTCTATTGATTTTTTATTATATAGATTAGCTGTTGTGAAGTCATTTTTCTCTGGTTTGGAGTAGCTAACGTTAGCTTGAGAAAATAACATTGCGACGTAATGTATAACCATAGATATTTATGATGTATAATCATATATCTATGATGTATAATAACATTACTCACACTAACGTATATCTGTACAATATGTTGATAACCACGTTTTTGCTAATTATTGTTTTGGATTTTGTTTGTTGGGTTCCAGCCAGCCAGATTTATTTTGTAAATAAATTTATTTTGTAAATTAATATTGACTGTAAAGGCTTCTTGGTGCAAATGTAGTCTTTATTTTATGAAGACGTTTTTATTTTCTTTATCACAACTGACATTTGGTTTAACATAATTTTTACCATTATAATTTTTTTTTGTTTAGATATTAGCCGGTACAGCAGCGCTTACAGGTTTTGTATGAAGAAGGAAACAGCATTTTGGAGGAACATCTTGATCAGCACAACCTAATGCTTAAAAATAAGCAAGAGCAGTAAACAATCAAGGTAAACATATTTTAAGAAAAAGTTGTGTGGAAGTTGTGGATTGTAGCATTGCATTTTTATCTGTATTTTTTGCTTTTTCTATGGTTTCAATATAAAATACTGGGAGCCTGCCTGTGCAAACTGGAACTCATACAACAGTAAGTACTGTACATTTATTTGTTTCTCAATATAGTTGTAACAAGAGGTGTGACACTGACAACAGGGGTGAGGATCCAAATGCAGGTTTATTAGAATGGTCAGGCAAGCAATGTTCAACACCTGAGCAAACAGATGTATAAAGGCAATCCAGAGTCGTACTCAGATAACAGGCAGATGATCAGATGACAGGCAGCAGACAGGAATATACAGATAAACGAGGATCAAAACACAGGAAACCAAACCAGGAAACATGTTGTAGTGTCACTAACAGTAGACAAGACTCAGCAACTTCTGTGTGTTAGTGTGCTGACTTTATAGTCCATGTAATCAGTACTAGAGCAGCTTCAGCTGTGAAAGTCTAATCAGAGGAGAATTGGAGCATGTGAGATGTGTGTGTGGCATGACTGGGTTTTGTAGTCCATATGAGGCAGGATTTGTAGTTCATGTGAATGTGAGTGTATTTACCAGCGATCTATGGTGTATTAGATTGCTGGTGATCATGACAATAGTACTTTAAATACAAAATGTGTCACGTGTTTAGTTGCTAGCTAAATTAAAGATTTTTTTCCCCTTTTTATCAAGCACTGTAGTAGTTTTTTATCTTTGTTTAATAAACTTTTGAGCAGATTGAGGTCTGTCATGGGTCAGACATTTCGTAAAACAATAATTAGTATTGGGATATATGCATGTCTATGTATTAAATGTGTTTTTTCCTCATTTCATGTTGCCTGAATTTTTATTTGTAGAAATAAATCTAGAGGATGAAATAAAATGCACAGCAACAACCAGAGTGAGCCAGCAGAAGACAAGAAAAGTAGTGAAGAGAAGAATGACAGCCATCAACAACAGAGTGTTATCCTTCTTTCACCAGCTAACTGAGAACTTGGATTAGGTGAGACACTCTTAAGTAGCTGTATCAGCATTCAGTCTGCTTTAGTTTATTAGGAATACCTAAAACAAATGGTCTAATCTGTCCTGCAGTGAATCACCCCATCACAAATGCTACAATGTTTTTGTAAAGCCTTGTTGGGAAAAAAAATTAACAGGACATTCTGGTTGGTCATCTTTTAAACATGGTAGTAAGCTGGTCATGAGCAGGAGCCAGTTGCTCAGTACCAGCTGAAAATAGTTTTTTAAAACAAGCTTGCTCTATGCTTATGATAGTCTGTTTCTCCATATCCAGAGGTCTCCATTATCCTGGACCGGGCTGAATCATGACCAGATGCTGTGGTGGTCATGGAGGAGTGGAGAACATGAGACTGATTCCTGAAAGACCCCAGTGACAGACGAGTCTCTGCATTGATCTCGTGGGCCAGCCTGAGCACCCGCTGGTGACCGACTCACAGTTGCAGATTCTCCATGACAGACGTCCAGCTTTCTCCAGCCTCCGGTGACTAGACTGCGGCTTTGCACAGGAAGTTTGGCCCGAGGAGAACCGGTCATGCCCAATTGAGCCTGGTTTTTCTCAAGGGCTTTTTTTCTACACTTTCGTCAATTGGTGAAGTTTGTTCCTCTCTACTGTCGCCATTTGCTTCGTTTGTTGGATCGGTGGATTTGCTCTTCAGTGTTTGAACTTTCAGCAGTGACATTTACATTACACTGAACTTCAACTCTGAAAACCTGAGTGAAGCAGTTTCAACTTTTATGTTAAGCTGCTTTGATATCTTTGATCTACATTGTAAATGTGCAAAGAAATAAAGATGAATTGCATTTGCACATGTGAATTCAGACATTGTTGAACATTTGACATCAGAATTAGTAATATTTTAAAGTTGGGATTTTTCCGAGTCGGCTAATAGTTACAAATATGTATTTTTTCAACAATATGCAGTTCAGTCAATACAATTATTATTGTACATGTATGTTCTTGTGCTTTGTGTGATTTATTTATTTTTAACCTGTTGATTTAAATGCTTAATGTAATTTTCACACCTTTTCCTTAAGTGCTTTAAGCATTGTCAATGTTTTAAAGAAAGGAATATTTTGTAATTTTGTCTGGTTTAATATCAGTAGTACTAAGTAAATTTTTTTTTTCTCAAAAATATGCAGTTCAGACACATGTATTGTACATGTATGTTCATGTGCTTTGTTGTTTTAAAAGTTCTTTTTCTTAAAATATAATAATTTGGATGATTAAAATGTAATTTTTGTTTTACACATTTTTCTTAAATGTTTTCTACAATGTTTTAAATAAAGAGTGTTTATTTTGTTGATATTTTGTAATTGTGTCTTTTTTAAGATAATATTAATAATATATTATATAATCTTTAGGACAAATGAAAAGGTTTACAGTAGCTAACTGTTTACTTATTTTTTACAGTAATTAACCGTTTTCAGACATTATATAATTACGGTAACATGCTGTAAACTGATTCACGGTTGTATACTGTAAATCTCAAATACAGTAACTTACTGGCAACAGTGTTGCCAGTAAGTTACTGTAAAAACCCTGTGAAATGTCTAACAGTGTAGAGTACTGTAATGTCTTAGTGATGACAAAACGCTCTGGTTACTAAAGTAACCCTCGTTCCCCGAGGGGGGGAACGGAAATGCTATGTGGAAAAACTTCCACTATGGGGATTTCGTCAGAATCCAATCATCTGAAAGAGTATAAAAACGGGCCAATGAAATGCCAATGAGTTGGCGGCGTCAGCGTGCACAGCTGTCTTGAATGACAATCAGCCTGGCATAAAAGGCTAGCATGTGCTCAGCAACGCCATCCTTTCTTGATCATAAAGATTATAAAGTTCCTGAACCAGTTCGTAATATTTTTAATTC
>CAIGQS010000080.1:22658-68594 GCA_903798195.1 Danio kyathit
TGACTAAATAGACTGACCCAGCCCATTATTTAGGGTGACAATACATCCTCTTTTTCCCGGACACGTCCTCTATTTAGGAATTAAAAATGCATTCGGCCGGGATTTCTAAATCGCCTAAATGATTCCAATTCTGCTTTCGCTTTCTTTAGCTGCGTTTTTGCATTACTTTATACGCACACTTTGGCCCGTTGTGTCTCAATCTCTCATCAGCAAAGAGAGAGAGAGAGAGAGAGAGCAGATTTGACCTGTCAGTGGTGCACATGGAAAGTAAGAATAAAATAGATTTCCTTTTTTTTTTTTTTCATTTTTTTACTTAAACAGACTGAAAAGAAAAACACTGTCATGTTAAAGGTGTAAAATATCATCCTATGCTTAAGCAACGTAACATTGTTTTTAGGATCTAAAAATTCTCACTTTTCAAAAAAATCTTAAGCAAAAAGATTCCAATGGCGCCACCTGCTGGTACGTGAAGAGTCAACACTGGCAAACTTTACACTCAAATGCAATGCTAAATGTTATTGTTCCACTATAATTTGTTCATTTTGTCTCCCGTCGTCACACAACATCGTCACATAGTTTAGAATACTGTAAAATGTTTTATCATCATTAATTACTTTAGTGTCCATTTCATTCAGCATATTAAAAGATGGGGGCATCCACGTTTTCTGACATACTTTAAACCAGGGTTTCTGCAGGTTTCACCAAGTTAAATGTAAGACTTTTAAAGACATTTTTAAGACTATGACTGAAATTTTTAAAGCGCCAATGCTCAAGGATGCTTTACAAAAACAGTAGGCGAACAAGAAAAGCAATAACCTTAAGAAGGTAGAGAAAATGGGAGACTAATAATACATAAAAAGAATGACAAAAGACATGAGAACAAGTAACAAAAGAAACTCATTCCTGTCTTTCAATGAGTGCTTATGTGCATTTAGGAGAACCAGGCAGCACACTCAGAGCTGCAAAATGCATTTAATTTAGTATTCTTCTTATTATTAATTATTAGTGTTCTTTATTATATCTGAATGAGGATCAAATTACTGAGTTGGTCTTTGAGAATGAAAATTAACCTGTTTGTTCCTGCAGATCTTCCTGTTTGACTGTGAATGTTTCTTCAATCTTCAGATCTTCACTCTCCACTTTAATAAACGCCATCTTTATAACAGTGTGGAGATCAGTCGCTTCAGCAGGAGTTTTTCTCTGTGTTTGGACACTTTATCCTGTTTAAAATGAACAAAACAATAAAAATGTCCTGTTTAAAATAATAAAACAATGAACAGAAACAAAATAACTTCTCTTCAACACTTGCTTCAACGGTTTATTTATATGAGAGTCATTAACAAGAAGAAATCAGGTAAAAGAAACAATAGCCACAAATGAGCTGATTAAAACTAGTAACGTAACTCCATTTCTATATGTAATGATAAATACTTAGAATGGAAACACATATTACACACATTTCTGTTACTTTATTCAAACAATAGTCCTCATTACTGTGAGTAAAATAATACTACGTTGTATAAAGGGTTAAAATAATATTGTCAACAGCAGGTACATCATTTAGCATCAGATGAAAAACCTGAAACTTTAATCAATCATAAAAGCTTTAAAACAAACCTTTCTCCAGTCGAATAACAGCGCAGGAGCGGTGCAGGCTTATGATGTCACATGCCACGCCAAAATAAAAGTCTTTTTTGTTTAGCTTTTTTTTTAGCCCCTTACTGTTGCAGTCATGAATTATTGATACATTACTCCCTCGTTTTCCACTTTCACACATATACAGACAAACACACATATATATTCAGCATTTGGAGTTGATCAAAATCTTTACTCAACAATTTTGAAAAAACTTTTTTTTAATCCACTAAGACCAAGTGTTTAAAGCAGAAAATCCCAACATTCTAAACAAATAATCTGATGGGTGCTTTGAGCTGAAACTTTAAAGACACATTCTTGAGACACAAAAGATCTTAAATCTTGAAAAGGGGGTAAAATAGGTGCCCTTTAAGTAAAAAGTACCCATTACATTACTACATGTTTCAGTTTCACTAGCTGGGTCATTATCACTATAAAGTGCCTTTGATGTCCCACAAGACTGAATCAGTCCTATATGGACATAATGTGAAATAATGACATTATGATGTTTTGTTATAGTTGGTTAAACTTTTACACATATGCAGGCAGAATTATAAGTGTTTTGAAACATGTTTTTGTCAATTTTTGCCATTTTCTTTTATTGAATGGATGTGATTTTGCCATGTCCCACACACTGCTCAGACAACTTCAGTGAGTCTATAAAGTAGGTAAATTAGATCAAATTAAAAAGATTTTTAAATATTCTTATTGTCTTTAACAAGTTATTTGACAAAACCTTTTTTTTTTTTTATAACTTTTGTTTTCATAATATCATTAATCATTTTGCACGTGTTCTTGAAATTGCTGTCCACCCTGTGATGATGTGGTAAATGCCCCTTTAAGAAAGATGTACTCTGATGTACTCATTGGCATCCCCGTGCCCATTTTACTTTTCTTCAGAGGAGGTTTAAACATCTGATGTGCACACATTTATTATCTACACTTATGTTTCTTATTTTTCCTCATATTGTGTTTGAAACTGAATGTTGTCAAGCTTAACATGTCCACCCTGTCATAGTGAAATATTAATATAAAAAATGAAAGAAAGAAAACTTTTAAACTGTGTACAGAGCTTAAATAGAGAAACACTTCATGAGCTGAAGATACAACATGTGTTGAATAAATGCTATCTTTAACAAAATGTCCTCCCTGTCATTGTCCACCCTGTCACAAATCCTTCCTTGACCAAGTGGACATATGCATTGTTATTGACACTTTATTTATTCATTTATTTAATATTTTGTTGTTAATTAGTGAATGTTTTTATATCACAACACTTACACACACACACACACACACACACACATACTACACCAGTAGATGATAGAGGTAAAGTTGGTTTTATATTCGCACATTTGTTCATTTAGAAGTCTCTATATCGTTTACCATGTTACTTTGAATATTCGATCAGAATCAGCATGCAAGTATGACTTCAAAACAACATTAACACTGTTTAATTCACTGTGAACAATGTTGTACTTTGATAGTCATTGGCTGTTTATATGATTTCCCTATTTAAAATTTGCAAATAACACTTTTCTGAAATTATATTATTAGGGAGAAAGTCTGAATATCCGAATATAAAACCAACTTTACCTCTATCAGTAGATGCAATACATGAGTGGACAATACCAACCTTTTGGCAATATCTGTCTCAGTCTTAAAGGATATCCTTTTAAAGTCCATAATGAAGCTACTGACTGTTTGAAATAAAAAATACAGTCTTAAGTAATTGTACATTTATGTGAACATCTGTAATAATTATTTACCTTATTCTGAAAAACAAAACAGTATTATTAATGTGTTTAACTTGAGTCGCTTCCAACATTCCCTCCACTCCTCTAATACAATGAACAATGTAAAGATTTACATTCATGAGCAAATTTAGTTTAATTTTGAAGGACAATAATTCTTTATTTTAATTAAATCGGTTTATATCTGTACAAGTTTGAGCGGCGCAGCGTTGTGACGTCACACACCACGCCAGAATAAAAGTCTTTTGTCTTTTGCCACTGTTGCAGTCATGACTTATTGATACATTTCTCCCTCGTTTTTCACTTTACAGTATTTATGAAGAGATTAAAAAAGAAGAAAAATTAATCTTCTGTCCACAAATCCCTCTGTTATCAAGAGACTGATTGAGAAACCCCAAATAGCACACATGCGTCGCAGAGACGTCTGCTGGACATCCGCGTTTCCATCTGGGAGACGTCTTATTTAGGGCGTTTGCTCATCTGGAAAACGTCGTATAGACGTCCGTGTATGACATTCAAAAAACGTCTATGCGATGCTTTACAGATGTTCATTATTAGAATGTTAGGTCTGTGAGACATCTTATTTATGTAGCATAGACGTCGTTTTTTTTTTTTTTTTTGTTTAGACATTCCCTCATCCATACTGCTGTAAATAATTATTATTATACATCCATCTACACATATATGATAAGCTCAAGTATTTCCACTCAAAATGAATAACACAACGGCTGAAAAATCATTTGTAGAATTTTATTATATTTTATTATAATGAATATTTTTTTCTAAAGCAAACAAAACCAAATAATAGCAAAAAAAAAAAACAAAAAAAAAAAAAAAAACAAGTTGCTTAACAGGCCATTCTTCCTGGTGCCAAGCGGAGAAAGTCTTTCAAATATTTTTCGGCTTCTGCCTCTGTTGGAGACGGAAGCACGGGGTTCCTCATAGCAGCACCTGTTAAAAAAGAATAAATAAATAAATAAATAAATAAATAAATAAAAAATAAGGTGGTTTTAAGGAGGCTGAGGGAGTGTTTTATCTTATTGTGAGCCTCGTATTTTTATCCGACCAAAATTTATACACACCATGTCAATTATTGCATTTGATTACATAATAATTATAATAATAATAATTTGAATAATAATAAAAAGAAGAAGAAATAAGACTATGATTGTTTGAAGATTCGTTTAGCTAAATAGCATATAGTTTCGTTTGCAATGCAGTGCAGCACACAAATATTAAAATACATCTCATTAAAACACTTTCATTAAAATTAAAGGATTAAAATGTCAAAAATGATTATTCTCTACATACATATAAAAAACGCTTCTCAGCCTTCTTCACCTCTGGGCGATTTGGTAAGGCTTTGTTTTAGTCAATTTTTTTCATGACCATTTCATTTGTTCAGTGCTGTTATTAATCATATTATTATTGTTATTATTATTATTATATTATGCATATTTTAATATGACTTTATGATTGTTTTTGTTTACATTTGTCCACCTGTCGGGGTTTACAGACGTAGGCTATATCGCGAGTGGCATAGTAAGCATGTGTGCTTGAATATAAATCACATTTTTTTTACCATATTGCGTTGATTTTCCTAATTTATTCGTTTGCTGGAAATTAGAACTGAATTTAGAAACTGTTTTGAAACAATTATTTGAGCTTAAAATAAAAGTACGAACCACATAAGACTGCGACTTTGCTTGCGAATGTTCGCTGAAACGAGAAACAGAAATCGCTGGAAGATATTTGTCTTATTTGGCTAATGATAGTTTTGAGCAGGGGCGTCGCTAGACCCCATTTACAGAGGCACGTTCCCCAGAAAAATCGCCAGTGCCCCAATAAATGCATGAGAGTTGAGATACGATTTTATTTATATGCAAATGTATTTATTAAGAGTGGTAATCCCAGAATAAAGATGTTATTTTATTGTGCAACCGAACCAAGGCTGATGAAAGCAATGTAGTTTAATCAAAAAGCAAACTGAGCATGTGCGCAGAAAAAAAAAAACTTACCCGCGCGCCTCACGCACCGCTCCAGCTTGACGCTGACGCGCTGCTCTGCTCCGGGTCCGGTTATGAACATGCACGCCGAAAAAATTGTCGCGCCGCTCATGCATTATGAAACCGGCGGAACAGTCTTTTATGTGGAGGTGTTCGCACGCAGTGAGTTTTGCAAGTCGACAAAACAAAGTTGAAATAATATGATGGTGATCTTATTTATACTGCATGGCTCCTGATAGATTTTTTTTGGTATGAAGTAGAAAGGAGGGATGAAGTCAGGGAGGTTGACATAATAAACCTAATTCTCAGCCATGAGTCGGGTCTAAGACAACACACAACAGATAATTCTAAAACACATATTTTTTTTGTAATTCATTGAATTGTCTATAGAATTTCATTCTACTAAAATTTATACTCATGCAAAATATTTCTTAAATTATCTTAACATTTCAGTTGTGTCTTTAGATTGTTTTCCAGTTACGTTTAGGATTAATTTCTGTTATTTATTTATAATAATAATTGTATAATAACAATATTATTTTTTTTATTATATATATATATATATATATATATATATATATATATATATATATATATATATATATATATATATATATATAAGGAAAAAAAATATGGTTATTATTTATTTATTTAAAAAAAAAAAACAATTTGGATGGGGTGCTGTGCCCCAGTAGAGCTTTATGTCCGCAACGCCCCTGGTTTTGAGAAACCCCAGGCTGAATGTAATTTAATTTAAAATGCAGTGAAGTAGCCACTACATTCCAATAAGCATTTTATCTTTAAAAATATCCACAGTGTCCCGCTTCAAGCATTTTTCTGAACAAAGTTCTCAAAGTAAAATGCCCATCAGACGCGCGATTTCAGTGCTGAAAATATTAGGTTTAGAAAGCATGTCCTTGTCCATTATTGTGGTAAAACGACTTGAATAAATGAATCAAATGGAACTGCACTGGCACGGTGGATGATTTTGTCTTTAACAGCAAAAACAGTTTAAAAAAATAAGCTAAGCTACTGTTTTATTTTTGGTTATACAGTTAATAATTACTCGTGAATATTTGACTTTTATTCAGGCTAATAGTTTGTGTTTTGCCTATTTATGTTGTTTGTTGTTATTCTCTTCTTGTTTAATTTGTAGATAACCAATACAAATTATACCAAATGAAATTTGTTCTAAAAAAGTTTTTTTTTTTTTTAAAGAAACATAAAATTATAAAGATAATTACCAAGCCCTTATGATAAACTGACAAATTGCAAAAACAAACAAAAAACAATTAATTGTATTTTTATATTTTATAATATTCATTCATTCATTCATTTTCTTGTCGGCTTTGTCCCTTGCGGGGTCGCCACAGCGGAATAAACCGCCAACTTATCCAGCACGATTTTACGCAGCGGATGCCCTTCCAGCCGCAACCCATCTCTGGGAACTTCCACACACACTCATTCACACTCATACACTATGGACAATTTAGCTTACCCAATTCACCTGTACTGCATGTCTTTGGACTGTGGGGGAAACCGGAGCACCCGGAGGAAACCCACGCGAACCCAGGGAGAACATGCAAACTCCACACAGAAACGCCAACTGACCCAGCCTAGCCGAGGTTCGAACCTGCGACCCAGCGACGTTCTTGCTGTGAGGCAACAGCACTACCTACTGCGCCACTGGGTTGCCTATTTTATAATAGTTTTATTATATTTTAATAGCATTTATTTTATTTTTTATTTTTATTTTTATTTTCATTTTTATCATTAAATCAAACTAAACAATTTATTTTGTTAATGATCGTTTAAAACCAGTTTTAACAACCATTTAGCCTGCTTGGTTGCTTTTTATTTGGTGTTGAAATACTATGGAGTCATTTCTGACTCCATAAAATACGGCTTAGATTGTAAATATTTTTACACTTTGCTATCCGATCATGATTCACCGTCCTCATGTAATCAATATCATATTCTTCAAATGTTACTTTCAAATAAATGAAGCCATAGCTTCGAAGAATTAATGTCAAATAGAAACGAGAGGTGCAAAAGCTTAAATCCGCCAATTTATTTTAAGATAACCTAACGTCCTCATAAAATAAATAAAGAAAAAAATAACAACAACAGTACTTGCATTAGTATGTACTTGGACAAGTGGTCAAATTCGAGGAATCGACTCTTTTGTGTTCGAAACTTAATCACCACTGCGCATGTTTTCCCAAAAAGCATCACAGTCAGCACGTGGAAGACACCAGTCCACGCGGGAATACTGAGGTAAGCAGTCTGATTCATTGTTATTGATATGTGTGGTCAGTAAAATATTTATTCCATTTTGTTTGTAGTAAATTTAACAAGGTAATAACTTTATTTAGACGAATAAAGCTATGTTTAAACACGTTGCGATGACAACTGACCGAGCAGTTCAAGTAGGCCAAGTAGTAGTAGCAGTTGTAATTTCGGAAAATCTGTTCTTTAAATTTATTAGATTAATATCATACGACAAATTGGCTGTAAAATAATGAATTTTGTAAAAGTGCATATATGCATTATACAGTAGTGCTGCTGGGAGATTAATCGAAAATCGAAACCTAAATCCATAACCAACATAATTCCCCACGTGGCGATTTAAATGCAAGTGCTTATGTACCATCCACATTTTACTTCAGCAAAGCTCTGCTGTTTTATGTTTTTATGTTTTATGACCAAATGTGTCAAGCATAACTCAATTTTCTTCAGCGTATATTAATAATCAAATCGACTGATGTTTTGTTTTTATGATTTCCAGTTATCACATAAGGAGGTAAAGTGTTCAATTAATCAAGGTTTGATTTAAAGTTTAATCGCCTAGCCATACTATACAAGAATAAACAATTATCCACTTAAAATAATGATCAAAATTTTATTTCTAAAACACTCTTGTGTATTAAATATAATTTTACAATATATGAACAGCACGTGCTAGCTCGTAAGCTTATGGCACATGGATAACTATATTATGTGTGTACAAGGTAATTATGCTGTATGTACTGACAGTTCCATCTTTAAAGTGATTGTCTAAACTGTTCATTGCAAGACATTGAACATACCTATCACAAGTGTCCCAATATTTGTGTTTTTTAGGCCTCTTTTATCTCCTCTTCCACACCAGTTGAGCTGTTTAGCCACTGGACCAAACACTTTGGAGCATATTCGCCAAATGGTTTTTTTTAGAGTTTGTCCTCCTCTGATGGATAACCTCTTCATCTTAAAAATAAAAAGGTGAGATTAAATATTTACAGACAAAGTGCAAGGACTATGGCCCAGTTTTACAGACAGGGATGAGCTTAAGTCATGACTATAAGTTTTAGTTAATGTAAGATATTAAAACTGCTTTTATAAAAATGCATGTGAAAAAAAATATAAGCACGATACTAGCATGCATCTATTGACAAAACAATGGCAATGAGATATTGTAAGGTATCACACAGCTCACACATGCATTTTTATTTTGGGACTAGGCTAGCCTCAAATGTTGTCTGTGAAACTGGCCGTATAATAGAGATTTATTTTACAACAGCTGTAAAACCTTCAAATCTTTAATATTCGTACCATCTTCTCCATCATTGGTTTTTCAACCAATTGCCTTTCCAGTTGTTCAAGGTCCTCCATTGTTTTAATAGGAAAGGTGTCATCCTCAATGTCCACCACCATTTGACTACTTGACCGAGGGGCAAGGGACTGGACCACTGAAGTTAGGTGAGTAATCTTCATGTCCAGCTCATTAAGCTTCTCCAATATTGCCCTCTCCACAGCTGCAACACAGTAAGTGGGTTAATCTCTATTCAACTATATATATATATATACACTGTAAAAAAAAAAATCGTAAAAAAAAGGTAAATGACTGGCAGCTACGGCTGCCAAACAAAAACCATAAAATTACGGTAAAATTTCTTTTGTTGAAATAAAGTGCAAAAATAATAAATCTACAGATATTTTCATTAAAATGTTTACAGAAAAACACTGTTATTTTACAAACTTCTCCTAGATTATTATGATCAAATACGTTTAATAAAGTTACACAATAAGAGTTTTACAGAGAAACACTGTTATTTTACAGACTTTTCCCAGATTATTATTATCAAATCCATTTAATAAAGTTACACAATAAAAGTTTTACAGAGAAACACTGTTATTTTACAGACTTTTCATAGATTATTATTATTAAATCCATTTAATAAAGTTACACAATAAGAGTTTTACAGAGAAACACTGTTATTTTACAGACTTTTCATAGATTATTACGATCGAACACCATCAATAAAGTGACTGCACTAAAAGTTTAAGAGAAAACAATGTTATTTAAAAGAATTTTCCCTAAATTATTACGATTAAACACCTTTAATAAAATGCCAAGACGTGCTCAAGGTCGTAATTTAACAGTTTTATTTTGGATCAAAAAAGTCTAGAAAAAACAACATACAAGAGACAACTGATTAAAATTCTCACAACTTTAAAATTACAGTGGTTACATTTTATTGAATAGTATTTATGTAAAACATGTTGAGGTTTAAGTTATATGGAATGACTCAGTTCCAAATCTTAAATGAAACTGTAATGTGAAGGGGACGCTGACAAAGGAGTGCGGATCCAAATGCAAGTTTATTACACAGAGATGGTCAGGCAAGCAACAGTCAACAGAGGAGCAAACAGATGTATGCAGGGAATCCAGAGTCATGGTCAAATAACAGGCAAATGGTCAGTCCCAGCAGCTACAACAACATAAACAATTAACAAGCAAGAGGAACGCATCATAATGTTCACAGTAACAGTATAACAAGCCTTAGCAATTAGTGCGTGCGTCTGTGCTGCTTTTAAAGTCCATGTAATCAGTTCATAACGATCCTCCGACTGTGTGTGTGTGCCCAATCAGTGGAATCTGGGACAGGTGCATGTGAGCATTGCATGACTGGATCTGTAGTCCATATAATGGCGGATTTGTAGTTCTATGGTGATCTGCGTGTTTACCAGCGATCTACAAGGATTAAATTGCTGATGATTGTGACAGGAACATTTATACTACTACAGTAAACAGCACAACATTTTTATGAAATTCTCAGACTATAGGATTATGATAAACTTAAGATATACTGAAAACGTATACAGCTACTTGATTTTCACTGTTTCACACCCACTATTTGCACACACACACACAAACACACACAGTCGGAGGATCGTTATGAACTGATTACATGGACTTTAAAAGCAGCACAGACGCACGCACTAATTGCTAAGGCTTGTTATACTATTACTGTGAACATTATGATGCGTTTCTCTTGCTTTGCTTGTTAATTGTTTATGTTGTTGTTGCTGCTGGGACTGACTATTTGCCTGTTATTTGACCATGACTCTGGATTCCCTGCAAACATCTGTTTGCTCCTCTGTTGACTGTTGCTTGCCTGACCATCTCTGTGTAATAAACTTGCATTTGGATCCGCACTCCTTTGTCAGCGTCCCATTCACATTACAGTTTCATTTAAGATTTGGAACTGAGTCATTCCATATAACTTAAACCTCAACATGTTTTACATAAATACTATTCAATAAAATGTAACCACTTTAATTTTAAAGTTGTGAGAATTTTAATCAGTTGTATCTTGTTTTTTCCAGACTTTTTTGATCCAAAATAAAACCGTTAAATTACGACCTTGAGCATGTCTTGGCATTTTATTAAAGGTGTTTAATCGTAATGATTTAGGGAAAATTCTTTTAAATAACATTGTTTTCTCTTAAAATTTTAGTGCAGTCACTTTATTGATGGTGTTCGATCATAATAATCTATGAAAAGTTTGTAAAATAATAGTGTTTCTCTGTAAAACTTTTATTGTGTAACTTTATTAAATGGATTTGATAATAATAATCTGTGAAAAGTCTGTAAAATAACAGTGTTTCTCTGTAAAACTCTTATTGTGTAACTTTATTAAATGGATTTGATCGTAATAATCTAGGAAAAGTCTGTAAAATAACAGTGTTTCTCTGTAAAACTCTTATTTTGTAACTTTATTGAACGTATTTGATCATAATAATCTAGGAGAAGTTTGTAAAATAACAGTGTTTTTCTGTAAACATTTTAATGAAAATATCTGTAGATTTATTATTTTTGCACTTTATTTCAACAAAAGAAATTTTACCGTAATTTTATGGTTTTTGTTTGGCAGCCGTAGCTGCCAGTCATTTACCTTTTTTTTACGATTTTTTTTTTTTTTACAATTACAATTTATTACTTTAATTTTACGTAATTTTAAATGTACTTCAAAAAAACAGGAAAAAACAGTGTGTAAATAATACGGCAATTTAATTGTATAAAACAGACAAATTGCTGTAATTTGTCATTAATTGTATAGTACATAAAATAACAGTCAAGCTGTTAATTTACAGATATTGTTTGTAATTTTTACGGACTTTTGAATATAATTTAAAATAACAGAAAAAATACTGTATAAATAATAGTGTAATTTCCCTGTATAAAAAACAAAAATGTCAGTAAATTGTCTTTAATGATAAAGTACCTAAAATGAAAGTCAAACTGTTAATTTAGAGAGATTGTTTGTCATTTTACTAAGTTTTGAATATAATTTGAAATGACAAAAAATTACTGTAAAAAATTTAGAGATATTTTCTGTAAAATTAGGGTTTTTTTTTACAGTGTATATATATATATATATATATATATATATGTATATGTATATATTTCAAATTGTTATTATTTTTAGCACTTAAATTTCACTTACGTGTGCATTGACTGGAGATGCAGCTCCATCGGCTGATACCAGAAGCATCTGCAAGCAGAATCATTTATTTGATCACTTCACAAAAATGTTATGAGGATATCATAATATGCTTGAAACCTTAAACAATTAAAAAAAAAAAAAACTATATCCATCTGATGACACATTGTTTCCATGATTAAAATGACTTAAACTATTCACAGAATCCAGAAAAGCAAAAATGCAAAACAGGGGAAGTAAAATTGAATTTAAAAAAGCAGACAGAAACCGACCCCCTCTTGGTCTGTGCTTCTACGTAAATTTGTTTTTCTGTGCATTTTTCTGTGCATACGAAATTGTTAGTTCCCCAAAGTTATTGAAAGTATAAATTAACAATACACTTCAAATTAATTTTCAAACCATTGATTAATAGGTAATAATAAATTGTATATTGTACTTTAATACACTAATAGTCTGAATACAGTGAGTTTTTTTATTGTCACTATAATTAATTATGTTATTGATTTATTAGGTTACAAGGAAATAGTTAGATAATGTTTTGCGAACAACTTACTAACCATGGAAAATTTTCACAGAAAATTGAAAAATGTTATTGATTAGTTGCTTTAAACAAGTTTCATATTCAGTGTTGATGAATATGTTTACAAATAAATTAAAGGGATGTAAATTTACTCACTTTTTACACACCATTAAGTGGTTGTAAACATTAGAGTTTTTTTCTTCTGCTAAACACAAAAGAAGATATTGTGAAGAAATCTGAAACCTGTGACCATTGACTTCCATAGTAGGAAAAACAAATGCTATGTAAGTCAATGGTTACAGGTTTCCAGCTTTCTTCAAAATATCTTCATTTGTGTTCGGCAAGAAGGAAGAAACAGTTAAGAAGTTTGGGTAACACTTTATAACAACTGCACACTGAATCAATTATTAAGCATTAGCAAATTGTTAATTAATTTGTAAGAAATGTAATTCATTGGTTAAGATTTAACTCTACATTAATAGACATTGGTTAACAGTTTATAAATACAACTACAAATACTGTATAAAAACATAATAATAATAATAATTCATAAGAAGTAACTGTCAATTAAAATACTAATTACTTACTCTTTGCTCTTGCCTGGGTACTTGAGGGTCTCAGCTCAGAAGTTGTGTCTTCTGAGGGATTGTACAGACAATGTAACATTACCATGTTAATAATTACAAACTAATTTGCTGTGTATATTCTAATGAATGTTGTTGCACCTCGATAGGTTGATGGATGGTCCCCCCAAGCATCCTCTTGCTCATTTCCATGAGACATGGTCATTGGAAAAACTGGTGCTGAGAAAGGCCAAGTTGGTAAGTTGCATTTGCTACCATGACGCTACATGAAATTTAAGTGATTTATTTATTTATTTTTACACTTACTCTGCATTTGTCTTTGATTTGCTGATGGCCGTGGGTCTTGGACAGAGTATGTGTTGTCTGATTAAGAAAAAAAACAAACAAACAAAAATATAAATAAGGGTGTAAATAAATTACAATAAATGTGTTTAGGATTTCCTCTGTATACTTTATTAATGATCAGGTCACCCACATAGAAATCTGATGCATGTAAATATACAGGGTGATTCAAAAAGAATACCACAACTTTGAAAATTGAGAACTCTGCAAAGAAGAGGGGGTCATATTGAACATCTATGAACTTGTTTGCTACTAAAAAAACGTTAAGTACTCTTCACATTGATTAATTACCCAAGGTTCCATCATGTTTCTTTGATTAAATACAGATTTTCAAAGTTGTGGCATTCTTTTTGAATCACCCTGTATATAAAAAAGAAATATATGACATACAAGTTCATATTTGGATTTCACATACAATATTTGTCAATGTATATATTTTTTCAATATATATTTGTTAAACAATTGGAATTACAAATATGTACAGATATATTATTTTTATGTTAATTATTTATATTTTTAGAATTTAATATTTTAATTTAATTTATATATATTTTGTTCTGTAGATATGCTTTACAATATTATATTTGTGTATATACATTAGGATAGTCAGTACCAAAGTCAAAATTGAAACTAATTTTGCTAAATAAATTTCTATTACAGGTAAAAAAAAAAAAAAAAAAAAAAAACATTTAAGAGAAACATAAAAAATATTAAATTTAGTAAAAAATTTGTAGTTTACTTTTTTGTGCAAAGACTTATTTGGATTTAAATGTATAGTTTATTTGTATCTAAAGATGTAATGTGACAACTTTTATTTTAATGCATATAACTGTTTAATAAAACTCTTGTTTAAATGAACAAAATATATATTGTATCTGTTTACTGAAAAACATAACAATATTCATATTATTATATGTATATATGTGTTTATGTATATGTGTGTGAACATATCTGTACATATTTGTAATTCCAATAGTTGAAGAAAAATATATGTAAGCAGCACAGCCATTTTTGCTATATTTTAAAATGTATATTGCATAAATAAAATATATTTTATTTGTAAAATGCAAATAGGAACTAGTATGGCATATATTTATTTTCCATATATCTAAATGCAACACATTTCAATATGGGCAGGTATCGCATTGGTGATCTGCATATGAGAAGCTCTGTATTTATTGAGCTTTCTTGACATTAAAATGGTACTCTTTCTACTGTTATAACTATATTTTGTTCTCTTTTTGTATTTTAGCTTTAGTTTTACAGTAGTGTTTAATCAAACATTTTTTTACAATACAGCTAATGAAATGCTACAGTATTTACCTGAAGTGAGACATACAACTTACGTGTTTCTTGTTGGAAAGGCCTCAGCACAGAAAATGTGTCCTCTGTTGGATTGTACAGAAAATGTTGAGTTACCTAGTGTGAGTATGTGCAGCAATCCTTCTGGTTTCTTATTTTGAATACCAGTTAATCTATTATTATGTATTTTTATTTTTACCTTGATTTTCAGGTTGGGGTTCATCCCAAGTTTCTTGTGGCTCCACTTCCTGGCAGAACCTCACAGGTACGTCTGAAGCTGAAACTGCAATTATTTTCTTTGCAATTATGAAATGTTACATGGCATTTTCAATTGTAATACCTGGTTCAAAGAAGATTCAGTCTTAAAAGAGGCTTTCAACTTTTGGGAGAATAAGCACATCATAAAACATGCAATTTGTGCATAATTATGGTGCATAGTCATGGTTTGAACTGCTACTAACAATGAATAAAATAAAAATTTAAGGATAGGAGATGGACTTAAATTAAACTCTGATGACTTACTGCAAGATTCTAAAAGACAAAATCTTTTAACAGTTACAAGAGGAAGTGGTGTTATCAACCTATGCCTATGCAGTTCTCAGTGTATTTCAGCTTGTGGTTAATTTTGAGTGGGTACATTTTGAGACATTGTATCCCATTGTGTCATTTTTGACACAGAAGCTGACACATTGTACTTGCCAGTGACTAAAGAGTTCCTGATGCTTTCAAACCTAACTGTTTCGATGATGAATCAGATTAATCTTTCAGTATAGGAAATTAATTTAAAATGAACACTGAAAACTTCTGGAAGGTAAATTCTTTAAACAGATACAAAACATAGTGGTGATTGTCCTATTAGAGCAGCTCTAAACCTGCGCCTATAAAAGTCTCAGTGCATTTTACAAACACTTCTGCGTGTGATTGTTCTTAAGTGGGTATTGATACATTGAGTCAAATTGTCATTCTTTGACACAGAAGCTGACACATTGTACTTGTTTTGGCACTGGCAACCTAGATTTCATGAACTAATTTACCTTAATTACTGAAATCCTATTTTATAATAATATTTAATAATATTTTCTTTTCATCCACTTTGTGACCCCCCTATGATAAAATGTTTGTTTCCCCCTATAAGCATTTCTTGTCCAGTGGACTCAATTTAAAAGTTAGCTAGTGTTGCATTTTCTCCTAGCCATATATATACAGGGTTGGCCCTTTTATATGGATACAACTTAATAAAATGGGAATGGTTGGTGATATTAACGTCCTGTTTGTGGCACATTAGTATATGTGAGGGGGCTTGTAAATAACTCATGAAAGAATAAAGTTAAGTAAAACCAAGCACACCATTGTTTTTCTTGTGAAATTCCCAATAAGTTTATTAAGGTGTATCCATATAAATAGCCCACCCTGTATGTGTATATATATATAATATAATTATTATTATTTTTATTATTATTATTATTATTAATCTGTTTCTTTTTTGACCAATAAAAAAGCATATATATTATTGAAGTCATTTTTACTTCAAATAAATATATATAAAATTATGTTTAACAGATTTAGGAATTTTTCACAGTATTGCCTATTTTATTTTTTCTTTTGGAGAAAGTCTTATTTGTTATTTCGACTAGAATAAAAAGAAGTTAAATTTTTTTAAACACGTTTAAGGTCAATAATATTAGCAATAACGTTAAGCAATTTTTTTCAATTGTCTACATAACAAACCACTGTTATTCAATGACTCTCCTAATTACCCTAGTTAAGCCTTTAAATGTCACCTTAAGCTTAGTACTAGTCTCTTGAAAAATATTTAGCAAATATCATGTACTGTCAAAAAATCTGATATCTATATATATTATAATTATTAGTAGCTGAGATTGATTTGGGATTGATGAGGTAAAATGTACTTGGATTAAAAATATGATCAGAATATTGCATTTACTTATATTTGTGCACAAACTGTAGGTGAGTGATGTCTATTCAGCCTTTTCAGTTGTCATGAATGCTCTGAAGTTACAGCTATTAGTTTGTAGTTACAGTATTCATTTAGAGCCAGTTACCTTGACAGGTGGGGAGAGTCTCAAAACAGGCCTGCTGTTGCTTTTCCGTAGCTTTTTGGTTGTCATGGACAAATGCTGTTTAAACAATTGAGATACAGATGTTATATCTGCCTCACAAAGATTACTTTGTTCTACACAGATCTTTAAAGCTTGAGAGTGCTGTTGCTTCTAATTGGCAATAAATCAGTTATTTGTGCCTCTTACTTAGAATGTAATACTCAAGTTATGAATGTAATAACAGTAGTTTTTTGCAAAATGTTAAAAGAACAATAGTACTGGGTTCAGCTGAAAACATTATGGCAAAGCAACGTGTCACAAGAGCTTGTGCATTACATTTATTTTACTGTGATTAAGGAACATTCTTGAGCATATCAAAAAATACTTAGAACATCAAATATCAGTTTTATTAATTAAAACTTACAATTGCAGAAACTGTTCACAGTTTTATGTGATGTTAGCTGAGGTCGTACAAGAGGACCTGAAAAAGAAAAAAAAAAACTGTTCAGTGATCATACATACACTTATATCTGGCAGTGATCCAAGTGGTGTGTTTTTACCTTTTGCCCTGATGTGTTTTGGGGGTGTTGGAGCTTTTGGTGCAGGTGGGACTTTTGGTGTTGGTAGACTTTTTTCTTTATTTAGTTTCTTTTTTTTGTGGGGGGTATCGCAAAGCTCATCATCTGATGTGTATATTTTCTTTCTATGAGCACAATCAGGGTATTAGTTAATTTTACAAAGCATGATTGGATTATAACTATGGATTGCTTTCTAAATGTAAGAAGAAGAAAAAACAAACAAACTTAAAGTTAGAAAAGGTTCTTTTCTATCATTCTTAGGAAAATTAGGAAAAGGCCAAAATATAACAGTAAAAAATAACTAAACCTTTTGCTTGTTTAAATCTGGCAGAATTGTGTATTTGCGTGTTGCAAAAAATACAAACAAACAATTGATGATACATTTGAAACTAAACACACCTGATTTACCTGATAAGGCTGAATTTAATATTATAATTAAATATATTTACCTTTGTTACTCACATGAACTTTGTTTAGCTTCAGAAGACTGAATATTGCTGTTAAAAGTAGAATGTGTGTTTTGACAACTTACTTGGGAATTCTTTTTGCAGGTATTTCAGATTCCGAGATGTCAGAGGTGTAGCATGCCCGTTTCCATTTCTTTGAAATCTTGTCAAAAGATGCTGAAAGAAATAAAGTATGTAACTAAATTCATGAAAGCAATAGTCTATGGAACATCATATATTATTGATTTTATCCTTTGTTTAATAATGTTTATTTACAATGTACTTCTGTGTACCTGACTCGTATAGAATTCTGGCCTGGTGCTTGGTCCAACCTTTATCTGGTTGTGGTGCCTCCATCAACCGGACACTCTTCAATATCCTGTCTATATTTTTGTATGGAGGCCACCATGAGTGACCCTCTGAGTACCAGGACTTTGCTACAGGTCCGGTACTCCCTTCGTGAATGAACTCCACTATCAGGTACATTTTTTTTTTTTTTAACTGAAAGAACCTAGAACCATAATGTGGAATGACACATATTAAATTCCTGTTGTTTTGACAGATGCATGTTCATGATTCAAATACACAAACTACATTTCATACGAAATTATTATGCAAGTTAATATTTAGATGATTTTTTTTTCAAGTTCCAAACCACATCAATCTTAAGAACCACTACTACTTTTCTATTCATCATTCATAATTGATATATAATTGTCTGACAAAACTGAAAGAGAAAAGCGCTTTAAATTCAGGTGTGTTTTACAGATTAAATTGGTGAAAAATGTAACTTGGACTGAAAAGTTGTTATTAAATGAAGATTAAAAAAAAATTATTAAATGACTGTGATAAGAAGGCAATATTAGAAATTGCAAAGTGAAATAATGACAACTATTCTGGACCATTTGGACCAAGCATTTTTCACTTTCTGCCTTCATATAAAATCCACCAAATGCAGGTAGATTTCAGCTGTGGCGGGTTAGACAACCACTCCCACCAGCCACTTTGGGTGGTTGAAAATAATTTTTTAATTGTAGTTTTCTTAAAAGCAAGGTTCAACAATAAGGATGACCCATGTCTTGGGAAAGTAGACACGATTGTCAGTGTCCTAATCAGGCCAGTGCTGGCTCATCACAAAAGATTAGAGTTTTAGTTGTAAAAGATTAGAATTTTAGTTTTTGACCGTTTGTCAATATGCATGCAAATGTGATCTTAGATTGAGAAGAAGCACGATTGACAAAAAACAACTGTGTTTGTGGGAGCAAAAGATAGCAGGTGAATACTGAATGAGAGGATGATCATGCACACTGTGAGACAAAGGCTATTTTTACTCACTGAGGGCTTAAGTGTCCAAATATCAACTTGCACAATAATTATACACGCACTATACAGTATATGTAAAAGACAAAAGGAAAAAAAGTGGAATAGGGAGATACTGTGTGTGTAAAGGTGAAACTGAAACAAAATAACTCAATCAAATAATTCTCAATCTTGCAGCGATAGATTGGTCCTTAGATGACATCAATGGTTAGATACCAAGTGCAGAGGATGGGCGTGCTCACACTAGGTACAGTTGCCTTGAACCGTGCAGAAGCGCGACTGTCCACCCTCCCCGCTCCCCCGACGGCCTGCACTGATACTGCTGTTTACCTTTCGAACCCGAGCACACTTGTGCCATCGATGATGCGACTGTCCAGTTTAACAGGAAGAGAAGCGCTCTCACTCAGCACAGTGGAGATAGCTTTAGTTATATCATTTTAGTTGTTTGGGATGCAGTGACACAGTCACATTTTCTGCTGAACAGATCCACCACTTTTGACATTCATAAATCATCATAAAAGTTTTTGTGCTGCAGGTATTAGGAGGTTTGCTGAAGGTGCAGCTGTCGTGCAGTGAGGGGTTTGCATTTTTGATAAACTATTACAGTTTGCATTCATTAAACAGTAAGAATGATTAATAAATCCATATGAAACAGTCTCTTTCGGGCTCAGGCGCACTTTGCACTCACACTACAAGCATACCGCGCCAAAGCCCAATGAAATCGCTCTCTGGCACACCTCTTCCAAACTGGCCAGGGCCTGCCAACTGAACCGCGCCTGGGCTCGATTTGGAGCTCTCACACTTGTCAAACGAACCGGGAAGCACGCCTGAGCACAATTTAGATAGCATAGTGTGAGTGCACCCTATGACTCTGTTTTTAACTGTGAAGCTCCATTGAATGATTCTGGTAGAAGACCAACAACATGTGGTTTCTAAACACTGGTGGTTTGTTTTTGTCTCTTTTTTACAAGACAAGTGGACGTTGTAGGACAGAAATTTGGAATTCCTGAAATTATGAAGGATGAAGATTTTCCACAAAAAAACACCAGGGAGTTTTTGTATGCCTCTGTGGCGAGCAGGTATTTCAGAATAACAGGGCCTGTGTATAGATCTGTCTAAACTTGATTGCCTTCCATCTATCAATTTATTTCCTGCACTATTTATTTCCTGCATAAATGTTTCCTATTTATATATTTCACTGACTGCACGAATGCTTGTAATCCTGACAGCCTGCAAGTTGATTCGGCCCAGTCGAATCCACAAGTGCAAAAGCCACCTCATGACACCAAGGCACACAAGGTGCATGTAGTCAAGGGGGTATTCAGAAACCATGTCTAGGGAGGTTTTCTTCAGAGGTGAGGTGCCATGGTGGTGGTCTAAGTTTTATTTCTGAAGCTGTCATCATTTCTTAGAGGCATGTCATTTCTGAGAAATGTCATCCTGTTCTCCAGGTGCACACCATCCTGAATGCACTTTTCACACCCGTGGTAACCTGCTTGGCCTTTTTTAGAAATGCAGGTGCAGGTACAACACAAATCATAGAGGAAAGCTTGAATGTTAACTTTAGTCATTCAAATTTAGAGCCATTTTTTAACTCTTTGAAATCTTCAAGATATTCATTCAAGGAGCTAGGTTTACTTTAAGCACAAAATAAACCTATTGTCACAGGTCCCTCCAGCACCAAGTTTTGAACTTCTACAAGAAAGGGCAAGAATTGAGTAAATGAACTCTTGTAGAGGGGTAGACCATCAATGCTCACCTGGAACTTCAAATTTGTCATCTTTCTCAAAATGTCCATGTTGTCATAGAGGACCCCTTAAATGGATGCCATTGAACAAAAAGTATAGTACTGGCCACCAGACTTTTTTTTGCACATGAGTTCTGTTTGAACGCACTGTACCTAATATTGTCCTTGTATCGTTTGACAGACTCTGATTATAATTGTGAAGGATAATGAGTCATTAATTTTGTGACGCATGTGTTATTTTGTTTTCTGTTTCCCAAATTGAACCACTTTCTTGATGACCAGTAGGTCTGTCACAATAATTGCACATACCTTATTTTTGAGTGACAGGGTGTGAAAACTGTTGATGTAGTTGTCCGTTGACTGTAGAGAACTCTGTAATTAGGGAAGAGATAAAACCGGTGACATCAGTTTTGTCATTCTTGTCATGCCTAGAAACAGTATTAAAAAAACCTAAATAAATGTATGATTACTCTTTTTTATAAAAAGTTTGTTTAATTGAACTAGAACTAAGAATGCCTATATTCTGCTACTCCTTTAAATGGAAAAAGTATTTTTGATCTTAACCAAAATTACAGGGACAGTTCACCTAAAAATGACAATTCTATCACCATTTACTCACCTTTCACTTTTTCCAAACTTGTTTGACTGTCTTTTCTCTGTTGAACGCAAAAGAAGATAGTTTGAAGAAAGCTGGAAACCTGTAACCATTGACTTCTATAGTATTTGTTTTCCTACTATGAAAGTCTATGGTTACAGGTTTTTTAGGTTTCTTCAAAATGACTTATTTTTTGTTCAACAGAAGAAAGAAAATCATAAAAGTTTGAAACCACTTGAGGGAGAGTAAATGGTGAGTGAATTTTCATTTTTGGATGAACTATCAATTTAATGTCAGGAGACAGATTGTCATCAGAACAAATTTTGAAATAAATTAAAGTGAACCTAAAAAAAACTAAGGGCTTAGGATTACTTATTTATATATTTATTTGAGTTTTTTTCTTCTACTAAGATATGGGTTAATTTGTGGGGTTTTAAACCACTGGTCTAGGGAGAGTTATGTATTTAAAACCATGCTGGATTTTTTTTAATTGAAACTGTTGCTAATGTTACTGTAAATATGGATCATGGAATGAGGGTGGTTTTATGAAGTTTAAAAAAGTAACAGGAAAAAACAGGAAGTAGGTTCTATAATATTTAAAGATTTGTTTCTGTTTGCTGAACTTGACAAATTGTGAGGAAATTAATTTGTTTTATGTTTTTGGAAGATAACTAGAGGATAATGGATTTAAATCCTTATTGATATTTTTAAAGGGTTATATGATAGAATTTAGTGGGCTAAATGGTTAGTGATCCTGAATTTAAAACAGATCCCAATCAATAGGTGGCAGTAATACGCTTTTAAATAAATCTGTATGCCAAACGTCAATGTTTAGAAGAAGACCACAACCACCACGAGCTTCTCGGCTTTACAGGTAAAACAATTTACTTTTTGTTTCATGGCGTTATTTTCCTACATAGTATATATGTAAGTGGTTTTAGTCGTGGGATTAGAGCAGGGAACGCGGTATTGCGAGAAAAAGGTTGTATATTTTATAGATGAATGCACAGTTCGTAAAAATGGTCACTGTAATCACGGATTATAACCCTGTTTCATCTGTTTTTGGTGCTGACCACTGGTTTTTCCACATTAAATAATTTTAATACCATTTTGAAACCGGCACATACTTTATTAGGCATAACTAACATTTATGGTTGCTTTTGAAAGTTGTGCAAACTCTGTGGGACAGTAGTCCTTCAGGATCGAGTGAGTCTGAAGATTATAGCATGGTAATAAAGCCTGTTTAACTAGTTTCGTGCTTATTAAACCTATCGGTGTGATTTAATACAGGTCACTGAAGCATAGACCGTCGGTCACGTGTTACTATTCTCATTGCCGTTGGACCAAACTAATATACAAAATTTTCCCGCCCCGACCTGCGGTTAGACCACGTCACTTAACCCTTTCAGTTATTAACCCTGTTACTACAGATAAATAAGTACACAAATATTTAATAAAAGTGTGTTAATGTAGTTATGCCATGCTGTAATAGATTTACCTGTTTTTGCTAACAGATTTTTTTAAAGTATTTTAGGTAACTTGCGTATTTTTAATCAGTGCGCCAACAATCATGGTTTTACGGTAAAAAAAATCCTTAACTGGATAGCACATACAAATAAATTAATAAATAATCTTACGGTGTCGCAAGGCTGACGTTAATTAATAGAATAACGGTACTTACCAATAACCGACAAATGAACCTTAAACTTAAAACCGAATCTACAACAACAAAAAAACGTAAATATGTAAACAAACGGATAACTACGAATGAACAGGGTTGTTATATGTACAAATTTTGTATTTATAAATTATTCTTGAGCTAAATATCAAACTATTACAAAATACACACGTTGAGGGTGCACTGTCATCTGATTACAAACAGCCGTTGATCATGTGACGTGTCACCCAGACTCAGAGGCAGGGTTAACGGAAATGTCCTGCTTGTCTATAATTGTAAGAAATTAATTAATTAGTTAATTAAATATATTTATTATTTTTATTTAATTATAATCATTATTTTATTGCCTTTGTTTTTTTTTTTTGTACTATTAATTACTTTATCACACTGGCATTATAATGTTTGTTCTGTTGTCATATGTTGCGAATTTATTTACTAATTGTTGTATTTTAGGGGCACAACTTTCTGATATCAGGAAAAATATTATTTGTTGATTGTATTGTATTTTTTTCAGGTGTTTTTGATGGAGTTTCTCATAAGTATAATATGTTTCCCCCATTATTGGCAATGAAAATGCATGAAATGTACTAAATTCCTACATTTAATTAATGGACGCATTATTTAATGAGAAGTCATGTACTAGATACTTTATTTATTTTTTTTAATTAATGTTTATTTACAATAAAATATATTCTCACCTGTCTTATGCAGAATTCTGTTCTGATGTTTGGCTGTGGTCCCTTGATCCAGACACTCCAGAATCCAGATCCAGAATCCACCGTGCTCTGTAAAGATCTATTTGTCTCCTCTTCCACTGTCATCAGGTACTTTTTTTTTTTTTTTCGGCCAACAGTGTTAACCTTATTTTTTAATATGTGATTTAGTATCACGTGATAACTCATTACATAGGTGGTGCAGTAGGTAGTGCTGTCGCCTCACAGCAAAAAGGTCGCTGGTTCGAGCCTCGGCTGGGTCAGTTGGTGTTTCTGTGTGGAGTTTGCATGTTCTCCCTGTGTTCACGTGGGTTTCCTCCGGGTGCTCCGGTTTCCCCCACAGTCCAAAGACATGCGCTATAGGTGAATTGGGTAGGCGAAATTGTCCATAGTGTATGAGAGTGAATGAGTGTGTGTGGATGTTTCCCAGAGATGGGTTGAAGCTGGAAGGGCATCCGCTGCATAAAACATGTGCTGGATAAGTTGGCGGTTCATTCCGCTGTGGCGACCCCGGATTAATAAAGGGACTAAACCGAAAAGAAAATGAATGAATGAACTCATTACATAATGCCATATTCAATGTGCAATATAAGGCTTAAACTGTGTGACAGTTTATGAACATTACTTGAACTAGAGCTGCAAAGTTATATGAAATTAGATTTATTTATTGTTTTTACTTAGAATTAAGATCCCGATTATATATTTTAAATTTTGTTAAATATATATATATATATATACTTACAGTTGAAGTCAGAATTTTTAGCCCCCCGAATTATTCGCCCCCCCGTTTATTTTTTCCCCAATTTCTGTTTAACAGAGAAAAGATTTTTTTCAACACATTACTAAATATAATAGTTTTAATAACTCATCTCTAATAACTGATTTATTTTCTCTTCGCCATGATGACAGTAAATAATATTTGTAAATAATATTTTACTAGATATTTTTCAAGACACTTCTATACAGCTTAAAGTGACATGTAAAGGCTTAACTAGGTTAATTAGGCTAACTGTAAACCCGGATTAGTTGACTTTACTAGATTGTTGCGTGGAAACCCGTTGCACGAAATAAGTTTAGTTTTTACATATATTCAACTAAACAGGTTAAGCTGTATTAAAAGAAAATCTTTAGTGGGTGTAGAAGACAAATCAAATTTGGATTAGTAGTCTTTACTAAAAATCATTAGTTCACATTACTAATTTTATAAAGAATATGTTTTGTAAAATGACTATTAAATTGAACACATCATATTAATTAAAAAAATGCTTTTATGCAATGATAATTGTTATATTTAGGTAATCTATTATAATTAAAAATAATACCACTGAAATCTTACAATTTTAAGCACAAAGAATCAAACAACTTTTCAATTTTTTTAATTTTTATTTTTGTTGAAGTTCTACAGAGGGCAACGCGGTGGCGCAGTAGGTAGTGCTGTTGCCTCACAGCAAGAAAGTCGCTGGTTCGAGCCTCGGCTTGGTCAGTTGGCATTTCTGTGTGGAGTTTGCATGTTCTCCCCGTGTTGGCGTGGGTTTCCTCCGGGTGCTCCGGTTTCCCCCACAGTCCAAAGAAATGCGCTATAGGTGAATTGGGTAAGCTAAAATTGTCCGTAGTGTATGTGTGTGAATGAGTTTGTATGGGTGTTTCCCAGTGATGGGTTGCAGCTGGGAGCGCATCCGCTGCGTAAAAAATATGCTGGATAAGTTGGCGGTTCATTCCGCTGTAGTAGTCCAAAGAGAATGCACAGCTTTTGGCAAGTCTTTGATGCCGTCCATCACAAGTTGTCCCTCAATGATCATCTTAACTGAGGCTTCTTCCGCGATAAGTAGGATTTCAAGGTGGTGGAATGACTGGATCATCAGAGTCCTACCAACAGAGAAGAACAGTTATGTTTCTCATTACATAATCATTAATAATGTTAAACAAATAACTTTTTAATGACAGAGACACAAAAGACAATATGTTAATTGGTTTGCTTTAGTTACACTGCAAAAGGTTTATTTCAATCTACAATGTTAAATTTAGCATTTAATTATTGACCCTCATTCCCAATTTAACTATCAGACTTGTGTATCTTCATCTTTCCCTCAATTAAAAGTCACAAAGCCAATTTATCTTTAAATTGAAGTTCATTAAAAATCAGAAAAATCACAGGTATCATTAAAAATAACTTAAACTGTGTTCTGAAGATAAACAATGTTGTGGGTTGAATATATGATGACATGTTAGAGAGTTTGGAAAGATGTTTTGCTACTCTTAAGTTTCAATGTTTTAAACTAAGTGTGAACCTTTCATAAAATATAAGGACCATGCATTAATGGAAAGAATGTTTTCGTGGTCCTTTAATATATCCTTTGAGACAATAAGTTACTTACAAAGCATGGTTTACAGAAGACTGCAGGCTTGTCCTCCAGGAGAATCAAAAGCACTTTTAGGACCTAATATCCGTAGGCTCTTGAGTCTGTTAATAAATAAAAGAATAAATAAATAAATAATGTTGGACAATTGTATTAGACAAACAATATAGTAACACTTGGGAAATTTTCAATAATTTAACTGTTAAAAAAGAATGCAAATGTATAATGGACATGAACCAACCTTGATTTGCTGTAAAAGATCTGAAAACAGCTCTCCAACATTCCTCCTCTTTGATTGAAAGATCTCAAATAAACAGACTGTGTCGATCAAATATTCCGGTAATACTTTATAATAACTACACACTATGAATCATTTACTAAGCATTAGCAAATAATGAATTTATTATTTGTTAGGCATTAACTCTACATTAATAAACTTTAGTAAGCAGTTTATAAATACAGCTGCAAATGCTGCTGTATTCTTGACTTACAACCACATTTATAATGTGCTTAATACTTGTACTTTCATACTTTGTTAAAAAACAAAATTTCATTACTAAATTAAGTATAACATTATTTACAAACCAGTTATTTAGGAGTAGTTGGTGGGTTTTAAGATCATTCAGAATGAGTTAGTAGATCATTTATAAACTATTGAAATCAACGTTTATATATCTTATTATTCAGGCATGTAGTAGTGGTTACTATGTATGTTAATAAATGCTTTAATAATGTAACTTTTTCATTTGAAGTACAGTATAATTTATGTATCTTCAAACGAATAGGAATAAATAATATTGTTTCTGTACTTTTTTCCTGTTTAGAATATAACTGAGCCTTTAATTATCATTTATAAGGCATTTATAAAGCATAAATAGTCCTAACTTTAGATTAGGTCACAAAACTGGATAAAGTTGAGTTAATAAAGCATTTATTTACATACAAATTAACTATTAGTATATGCCTGAATAATAAGAATTATAAATGTTAATTTCAATAGTTTATTAATCATTTACTAACATTTTCTGAATTATCTTAAAAAACAAAAATAACTTTTGTAAATAATGCAATACTTAATTTAGTATTGAAAAATAAATCACTACAATGTATTGAAGTACAATTATTAAACACATTATAAATGTGGTTGTAAGTCAAGAATACAGCATTTGTAGCTGCAGTTATAAACTGCTTACTAACGTCTATTAATGTAGAGTTAAGGCTTAACAGATAATGAATTCATTATTTGCTATTGCTTAGTAAATGGTTCATAGTGTGTAATTATTATAAAGTGTTACCAAATTCCTGCTTGAGGTTCTTTCCCATTATTCTGCTGAACTTTAAGAACACCTGCAAAACAAGAGAAAATACAAAATATTAATATTTCTAAACTAAATCACTTAATAACAAAAAATGATACTTCAAATAAATAAAAAATAGGTCATGTTTTGCACAGCTTTGTTGTCCCATAAGTATATGAAATAATAAAGTGACATAAAAGACTAAGCAACACTTAACAGTGAGATAAAGGCCCAATCCCAATTCTATTTTTGTACCCCTACCCCTTCCCCTTCCCCTTGGCCCTTACAACCGAGGGTTAAGGGGAAGGGCTTCAAAACTTACCCCTAAGAATTGGGACAGCACTTCAACACCTGCACACGTCATCATATGTCATCACGATCTCTTGCTTCATATGAGATCAGGCGATCGCGACTGCTGTAGTTATTGCAGTAGTGTTATTTTGTGGTGTTTATCTTCAGGAAATCACTGAAGGCATATATTATGTTATCATAACGATCTAATGTGGCAATAAGATCGTAACTGTACTGTGTATTTACACAGTGGCCATAGTCATCTATGTAAACACACGAAAACAACATTAACATTATAGCAGACACTGTAAAAAGCTCATTTTCAGCCACTATACTGCTCTGACAGGGGATTCGAGTGTTATCGAGTGACAGAATGTTGTGGGACTGCTGTACAGGAGTTATGATTAGGGATTATAGATAGCCAAATTTAGCGTTTTTTTTTTTTTGCGTTTTTTTTAAAAAAGCATGACGGTAAAACATGAACGCGGTTATGAATATAATAAAACATGTGTTTGTTTGTCGTAAAAATTCGTAATAATGACAAAAAAATACTAATTTGTGGATCTCCTTACTTCCGGGTTCAGCACTACTGCCGTTGTGGCAGGTGTATTCTGGGAAATATTCTTACCCCTCCGTTTTAAGTGTGCTCCTGAAAAATCTTCGTTCGAAGGGGTGTATACCCCTTGCCCTTAGCCCTACGCCTTCAAGCTAAAGAGAATTGGGACACCCCTACCCCTTGGCGGGCACGCGCAAAACGAGGGGTAGGGGTAAGGGGAAGGGCTAAGGGGTAGAATTGGGATTGGGCCAAAGTAATAGATAAATGTTATTACATTCTTAAACATACCTGATCTACTGCAAAAAGTGCAGGCCAGCGTAGCAGGGTCAGGTTTATTGCAGGCTAAGACTCCACCACTTCTTTTTTCTAAGTGCACACATAAGGTCCATCTTTAAACGGCAAATAAGAAAGTTTAAGAAAAAAAGTTTAGAAAAAGCTGCAAATATAATTGTAACTGTACTGTGAAAGTAAATCAATTTTGCTAGCGTTAGTCACCTCAACTTCTACACAGTTTAAGTAGCAATGTAAACTCGCCCTTTACAGACAAAAAAAATCAGTCATGTGAATTTTTTAGCGTTATTATAGATTTATTATATTTAGCGTTAACCGCTAGCATGTGCTCATGCATGGACTCGTGCTATTATGAACCCTATGTTATGAACCAACACGACGTGTAATAATTAGCCTATCACGTTTTACAGGGAACATGCTTTAAACAGTGGTCATACAGAGAAACAGTAGATAACGTTAACTTTATAAACGGTGACTAGACAGAAAAGGCAAATGTATATGATAATAGTATAACCTAACTGTGAACTGACAGGAAAAATAGCGCTAACTGACATATTCATTCTCATATTTTGAGTTCAGCATCAGTGTGGATTTTCAGTTATCATTTTTGTCAGAGGAACATATAAACTGATAAAAGCTTCTTTGCACTTACCGTTTCATGTTGATTTCAAAAATCCGCGGTAACCCAGCATCCTAAAAGCTGCAGGCACTCACTGAGCGTTTTGCTCACGTCACCTCAGCCAATCAAGGCCCCTCCCCTCTCTAACAAAAACATAAGGAACGGAGTTGTCTCTGCTTAACATGATCAGTACACTCATTTTTTCTTCTGATTAGTGCAAATAGCTAATTTGAATTAGTAATGTCACAATTTCTTAAAGAACAATAAATAATTAGTAATGACCACTTAAAATGTTTTATTAGCACAAAATCCGGGATTACAGTGTAGGCAGTTAGGGAAATTAGGCAAGTTATTGTATATCGATGGTTTGTTCTGTAGACTATCCAAAAAATATAGCTTAAAGGGGCTAATAAATTTGAACTTAATGTTTTAAAAAAAATTTATAACTGCTTTTATTCTAGCCAAAATAAAACAGGACTTTAAAAAAGACATAAGACTTTTTCCAGAAGAAAAACTATTATCAGACATACAGTGAAAATTTTCTTGCTCTGTTCAACATCATTTGGGAAAAAATTCAAAAAGAAAAAAAAAAATTCAAAGGGGGCTAATAATATTGACTTACACTGTGTGTGTGTGTGTATATATATATATATATATATATATATATATATATATATATATATATATATATATATATATATATATATATATATATATATGTGTGTGTGGGTGTGTGTCTGTTTGTTTATTTGTTTTTATTTATTTGTTTTTTTTTTTATATGTAACATTTGGAATTCATTGAAACTAAATATAGGCTAAATTAGGATAAAAGATAACTGTAAAAAAAAAAAAAAAACATTGGTGCCTTTTTTTTTGTTGAATCAAATGTAAGAACCCTGAACCAAAAATTTATATGGCTCCGTTTTCTAGGGTAATATATTCATACTTGATATCAGAGATGACAAAAGTACATGCAAGTACTCATGTTTAAAATGACAGGTAAAATTTGAAGTACTAATTATACTTTTGTACTCAAGTAAAAGTAAAGAAAGATGGCCTCAAATATGTACGCAAGTAAAAAGTATCCAATAACCTATTTTAGCTTCATGCTGGTAAATAGATTGCACATCATATATACATTTATACAAAATAACTTTCATTACATTTTTCAAAATTTTTTTATCTAAAAATACCCATTCTCAGCAGGAAAGTAGCCAAGTAACAAAGCTCTGCAATATTTCCCAACAGCACTTCTTAAAATGTTGCTCCATCGTCTTTGCACAAACTTGCACCCAACAGCTGCCATTTATGTTCTTTCACTCTGAATTAATTCTGTCTTAAATTTGACACTTAATTTTGTCCGAAACATTTTTTTTCTTTTGCTAAAATAAATACTTTACATATTTGTCACCTTTTTTTTCTTCTTTGCATTAACCCTCCTTTTGACTTGAGGGTAAAAAATGACACTGACACCATTTTAACAGCAGAAAGCAAATAACCTAAACAATGTTTTTTTTCGTAATCTTTTTCTAAAATGACCCCAACATTAGAAAAGATGAATCATTTTCTGTTGTCATATTTTCATGAAGGTTATACACATTTATGTACAACGGTTGTCCTTCGGGGTAATTTTGACCCATCAGCTATAAAACAATTTTTACACCACAAAAACTACTGACACACATGAACACTCCAACACACACAATAAGAATCTGCAGTAACACTTTATAACTGCACACTATGAACCATTATATGTGTATGCTTTGTAAATCCCTTATAAATGACAAAGGCTCAGTTATATACTTAGGAAAAAATAAATACATATTCATTTCTATTCATTTGAAGATACACAAATGAAGCTGTATCAAATGAAAAATAAATCTTCGCAATCTTAACTAAAATAAAGTTATGGTACACTTTAAACATCGCTAAAAAACATTCACATGTTGTATCATAATATATTGTTAAATCATTATATTGTTATATTGTTGCTGTTTTGTCCAGTTTTAGGTTATATTTTGACACCCCTGATATTCAGTAAAGTTTAAACTTTACAGTTATTTTATATTTATTTTTCATTTGATACAATGTATTTAATTGTCATTTATAAGAGATTTTTAAAGCATTTATTAACAAACAAAGTAACTTAATATATGCCTGAACGATAATAATTATATATATATATATATATATATATATATATATATATATATATATATATATATATATATATATATATATATATATGAGTTTATTAATTGTTTAATTATGCAGCTATACCAACTATTTTATATAACTGATTTGTAAAAAATGCAATACTTAATTTAGTAATGAAAAATGAATCATTAACATAGTATGAAAATACAAGCATTAAGCTGATTATACATGTGCTTATAAGTCAAGATTACAGCATTTGTAGCTGTATTTACTAACTGATACTAACATCTATTAATGTAGAGTTAATGCTTATATAACAAATAATGAATTAACTATTTGCTAATGTTTAATAAATGATTCATTGTATTGTGTAGTTATTTTAAAGTGTTACCAAATCTCCTGTTTTAACTTTTACAAATACTGTCTTGCTAAAAACTGTCACACTTATGTAGGTACTTTTAGCATTAAAAATACACCCTTTACTGTAATCAAAAAAGTGTGTTGCCCACCGAGTAAACACTGATGAAATACTACACACTGATGAGGGAAAACCTGGACATTCACAGTTTGTGATGAAGATATGGTTGTTTCTTAATGATAAATAGATTTGAAGACTTCAATTAAATTTAACTGCTTTATTTTAGAAGTTTAGTGAAGCCAACTAATTTTGACACGAAGGGCAATCAATGGAGACAGAATTCTAGGCAACACATGGCAAAAATCAGCAGATTTCAGCAGTTCTCGTAATTTTAGTGTTTGTTTTTTCAGAGTATTGTGGATATTTTATTTTACGGGTTAAGGCATTAATGTTTTTAATACATCTATTCAATGCAAAAAGCAACATACAATGGTGGCTAGAATAAAAGATAATTAAAAATGTATTTTCCCTTTTTTTTTTTTCTTCCCCAAAAATATTGGAATCAGAACAGAGAATTGATAAGAACTGGATTTGATAAGCAGAATCAGAACCAGAATCGCTAAAATTAAAACTATACCCAATCCTACACAGGTGCGATTACATTCAGGGTGTCTTTTTTGTCTGTTTTCAAACAAAACAAGGTAAACTAAGAAAACTGCCATTTTTCGGTTTTTTGTTTGCTCACAAAAAATGAAAAAACAATATTTTGGCTGGATTTTCATTTTTTGGTTTAGGGTAGGAAAAGGGATACACTACTTTCAAATTCATTATACACATGCAGGCAGTGCTGAAACAAGCAATCCTCTGATTGGTCAACCAAATCTGAGCTTATGATGTTCCCTCAAAATGATAGTCCTCTGCGGACCAGCACCCAGGCTTTTAATTATTATTATTTAATTATATATATAAACTAAGTTTACATATTCTATCATTTGATCAGTTATCAGGCTTACATTCATTGTGTGTGCATAAATTTAATAAAAAATGTAAATTAACAGTATTATTAGACATTTTTATCATTAAAATAAGGTCATAGTTCGCTTACAAATAATAATAATGCTATATGCCTATAGTTCACCGCCAAACTTCTTGCTGCTGTGCACCTGATGCTGAGCATAACCATTTCCGAGCAGCACCTGGTTTGCATGATTGTTTCAGAGCTATTGTAAGCCTAAAAATATATATATTATTATTATTAATAATAATGATGGGCTAATAATAATTATAATTAATATTGTTTACTTACTGTTTTTTTTTATTGCTTAGTTTTTTTAATAGTTGTTAGGACCCGAATAAGAACAAATTGGGCCCTGGGGCTATAACAAAGGATACCATTTGTTTTTATTTTATTTCCTCCTACCTACCTACCTACATACATACATAGATAGATAGATAGATAGATAGATAGATAGATAGATAGATAGATAGATAGATAGATAGATAGATAGATAGATAGATAGATAGATAGATAGATAGATATGATATTAGCCCATTGTTATCGTTTATTTGATAATTAATACTATTTTTTGCAATGCCAAAGTAGGCCTATCTTATTATTTTTTCTTATTATTTTGTTGTTGTTGCTGTTGTTATTATTATTGTTGTAGGCTACAATATTATTATTTCATTTTCTAATATTTGATTGCTTTGGATTAGTCTGTATATTTCTATAGGCCTAACCCATGGCAACTACGCAGAATATTTTTGATAAGTGGGTTTAAATAAAATACAAAAGGATAGATGGCTGTGCACGAGCAATATTTCCAGGTAGCCTATACTCATTTAAAAGCCAAACCAAAAGAAGTTTGAGTGCAATAAGCCTATACAATACGGTCAGCCGTAATTCAAGTTTCTCAAGCGTTTTCTCACACAAGACTTTCGAGGCATTTCAAAATGCTGGATTAATGAACAAATTTTAAAGTAACTAATTAAACATACTTACAATTCATAATAAATAATGTCTAATAGTTCAGACATTAGTTGCACTAATAGTGAACTTGACATTTGCTCGTCTTCGTGAAAAAAAATTGTTAGTGCTATAGCGGGCCCAGTTCCATATTGCACATATAAATATTGCTCAATAGGTGACTGTTCAGTGCTCCAACTGTTTGCATTTTATTTTATGCAATCACTATTGCATGAAATAATAAGAAAGGGAAGTGCATTCGATAAAGCGCACGGTGCGCACAGAAATCAGCGCACTTTGCCTATGCCAAATTAAGTTCTCTTTAATCTGCTTAAATTGTAGAAAAACTTTAAAACGACAGGACTTTAATCAAGCCATTTCCATTCGGAGAATTACAGCTATAAATGGCTTAATCTTTATAAACGATCAGTTTATAAAATACATCATTTACGGATCTACTGAAGAATAAGACGAATGTGCAATAATAATGAATGGGCTAATAATTTTGACTTCCAACTTATATTGTATTACAGTCCAACTATAATAGTTTTTGTGTCTCTATTTATCAGGGTCCAGTGACTACAGGGAGGTCTCTGCAAACTTCCATTGACCACAAGAGAAGGATTCACTCAAGGAAGGATTAAATGCCACCATCTCACCCCAACCCTTTGGTGCATCTGCATTGAAAATTATGGGTCAATTTTTGGGTGATGGCCTTTCCACCACCAAACCTCTTGTAAATAGTTGCCTATAACATATGTATAGTTAATTGTTTTAGGCTGCAACCATTTGTTTTAATTTCTAATAATACATTTTATAATGTAATTGGATGAAATGCCATATGTTCTTTTATGTATTGTAAAAAAAAAACAAGTTATTCAACACCATTTTAACTAATGTCAAGCAACTTTGCAATGTGACTGTTGCGCATAATTATTGCATCCTCACCACACAATTCTTATAACAATTGACATGACAAGAGTGCAGTTGAGGTCTGACCATGTCAAAGTTTTATCAACGGCAGCTTTTATACATAAAGTAAATGGGGTGGTTTGAATTGAAACTTTCTTAAAATTATTCATTTTTTGAACTTTTGAACTGTGCATAAAAAATGCATCAAATAATCAAGCAGTTTTTAGTTTTCCCTGTCTGACGCTTTGACAGTTGTGTGGGTCCAGTTTCTCCTATGTATTTAATGGTTGTGCTCTTATGTGATGTTAAGAAGAGAATGGAGCACAGTATATTTAATAACTAAATATACATTTTTACTAAAAATCTATATGTTATAATTTAACATTTTGTTGTGAATATGAGAACAGAAACTGTAACAGGTATATATGTAATTATAAAAATGTTTACATGTAAAACTATTGCTATATTATTTATTAATGAATTATAGTTATATTCAGATGAGTAAATACAGTGTTCATAATACCAGGACATAGACACACATTATTATTTATTTATTTATTTATTCATTCATTTACTATAGATATCAGTGGCTGTTTTTTTCTCCAACATTCTTAAGAAAATTTTAGTTTTGTGTTCAACTGAAGAAAGAAACAGAGAACTTTAGAACTACTTGAGTATGAGTAAATGATGAAGGAAATTTATTTTTTTGGTGAATGATCCCTTTGACTCAAAATTAAGTCCTTTGAATTTGCCTCAGACTCTATTGTAATTGTTTACCTTATGATCGCATAACATGTTTTATTTTGTTATGACATGGGAAAAGCCAAAATTTGAAAGCAACTTATACAAACTGTTCTGCTTGATTTTGAAATGTCTGCAGATTCATTTGGGCACATACAGAGCAGCTTTGTGTATGTTTCATTCATTGTGGTCAGCTTTTACAACAGTGCTGCTAAAGGAACAATTATCTGAACATCTAAAGTGTATCTTAAATGGAGGATTTTTTCCTTCTAAAAGCTTCATCAAAATAAGTGTTGTAAGTCATGTTCAACAGTTTGATTTCTTTGGCACATCTGTACTTACAATACAAACACCAAATACATCTGTATGTGCTCATTGATCAGTGTTGTGGATCCTTTTGTGACAGCCTATTTTTTCTCTCTTGTAAATAACACTTTAAAATGTCTTTTACGATGATCACTTAAATTATCTTTTCATTTGCAAAAATGTATAAACTGCCATAAGTTAGTCTCAATTTTGTGACGCAATGTAAATTAATTAACATTTGTATAGTGCATTTCCTCCAAAGGCTTTTTCCTTAAATCAGTAACATTATCAAGGTTTATTTTTTGGAATTGTTGGTTTTGGCTTGTTTATTTGAGGTTTAATTATTTTGAACAAAATATAAAAGGGTTAGTTATGTAGTACCATTTCAATCCATGGCATGGGTCAAATCTAAATGACACAAAGCCTTGGATCCCCCCTCAGTGTAAACCGAATGGTTACTCAAGTTATCAAGCTTGTATGTTGGACTTAAAGTTGCAGCAACCAAACATGATGTGTATACAGTATATTATTGCTGTTATTTTTTACATAGATTATATAATCCATCAATAGGTTGAACAAAATATAACAACAAAAAAAGATTTAAAGGCTGTGTGCATGATGTGGTCCAAAGTGGGTCCGTGTATTTGCATGTATGTGCTGTACATTTTTCTTATGAAAATTAAATTATTTTTTCAATAGTTTTAATATTTTTTTAGAGCAAATTTCTACAGTTTCTATTATTCTAACTAAAAAGAAATAGTGTACATAAAATGTATACTCATTAAAACCGTCATAAAAGCTAATCAAGCACAAACTTTGAACGTCATGAATGCAAAATACATTATTGCACCCCATGCGTCGCGACACATCTCTGACAGTGAAACAAGTTCCTCTTCTAGTTCAAGCTGCAATGGTCGCGTCTGTTTAGAGCTTGCCGTGCCTCGGTAATTTCAGGAGTTCAAGATTCATCTTATAGACGTCGTATAGAGGTAAGGAAGACGGCTCATTAACAAATAAAAACGTTCGATCGAATGCGATGTTTAGCAGATGTTACGATCTTTCAAAGACGTCTCCGCGACGTACGTGTGCTATCTGGGTAGTTTATCTGTTTATATCTGTCTGCTGCCTGCCTTGTGACCATCTGCTTGTTATTTTGACTACGACTCTGGATTGCCCTTATACATCTGTGTGCTCCTGTGTTGATTATTGCTTGCCTGACCATCCTGTTAATAAAACCCTGCGTTTGGATCCTCACCTCCGTTGTCAGTTTCACATCCCTGGTTACAGAAGTCTCAGCCACATATGGATCCAGCGGGTATCAGAATTATGTGTCTCTGGCAGGAAGCACGGTCTGTCGAGGAGTATGTGGAGGATTTTATCCAACTGGCACACTTAAAAACAATGAGTGAGTTATGCCTCATGATCTTTTTTCAAGGTGGACTTTCTGAATCATTATATTCCACAATGCCACTGCATGAGACATTAGAACATTATATTGATTTGGCCTTAAGAATGTCTGGGTCCCCCTTCACTGTTGGTGAGGTGGAGGAGACCCCTAAATATATTTTTTTTGGGGGGGGGGGGGCAATAGTCAGCAAGACCCGCTGGCAACAGGGCTTGCTGCTCATTCTACTATCATCCCAGATAGCAAGAACATTTGGGCCAAATGTGGGTGATAGCTGGCACATGTGGCGTAGGTATGGCATGGCTGAACAGATATGGGCCAGATTATTACCATACATGTTTTGCCATACATTCAGAACAGGCGGGAATGTTCTTCTGGTTCACAGCTCCTTTTGCAGTATGTGGGCCAGATAACAAAAAACACATCAGATCCTAATAAGGTTCAGCTATGGCTGACATCGGTAAATATCAACTTCTGGCTGACTTTGGGATTGCATTTGGATAACACGCGAAACTGAACACAGGTGTATCGTTAACAGACATCTGCCACGCCACACTTTGTAGCCAAAACTTCTGTGCAAGTTTGACATCTTCCTCCCTGTCATTTGCTTCAGGTAAGTGATAATTTGGCATTTAAAGTCAGTTTACTTAAATATTCAATACTAAATATAAAAGTTAGAACTCATTGAGTGGTTAGTTAATCATTTAATTAAGAAATTCCTCTCTGAACATGGTGTTTACATAATGTAAGTGCTCCAACAGTTTGCTGTTTAAATTAATGTTAGCATTAAAGTTATAGCCAATTTCCAATTATGACAGAATACAGTTTATTTATTATAGATAAATATCAATTTGTGTAAATGTTCAGTCACACTTCACTGTGGTTTAGTAAGGTTTAAAATAAAAGCGATCCCATTAGGCCTAACATGATAGTGGAAGCCAATAGAAAAAATGACTTATAATTGTAAAATAAACTAACAATATGGGTATAACGCTTCTGTACAATATAGAGCCGAAACTCAACAACAAACATTTATGAATCAACAAAATTTTGTTGTCTAATGGTCATTTGATATCACAAAATAATTTATTTTGAAAAAACCTGAAAACCTGTGACAACTGACTTCAGTAGTATTTGTTTTTCCTACTATGTAAGTCAATGGTTACAGGTTTTCAGCTTTCTTCAAAATATCATCTTTTGTGTTTAGCTAAGGAAAGAGACTCATAAAGGTTTGGAACTATGTGAACTTTATTACATATTCAGCTATAACAGTGCTAATGCGAAACACAAAGGCAACATAAGTGTTTGGCAAATTGGGATTTTTTTTTTATTTATTTAAAGGGTCACGAAACACCAAAACACATTTTTTGAGCTGTTGACAGTCCTATATGTGTCCCACACTGCTATAAACACTATTAGGACACATATATTGCACTAAAAAGTGAAAATTGGTTGTTTTTGCGTTATTTTGAGCAAATTCATTCTTCCGGTTTGAAACGAATTTTTGAAGCTGCGTCACGGCCATGAGATACTTGGGTGTAAATCCAGCTGGAGAGTGGCTGTCTGTCTTTTCTAGGACGTTCTGACGTATCTGAGTGTGCGGCATTAATTCATGAGAAAGACGTGCTTCAAACTAACCAGCGCGCTCTATTGTGTATGACGCGAAACTTCATTAATATGCATGATAGCTCCGGAGACTGTTTACCAGTTTACACTGTTCAGACGGCAGAGAGACGCCACGTTGTGTTGCCAAAGCAAGTGAAAGTACAAGAATTTCAAGACAAAATTCGTAGGTGTTGCGTTTATTAGTGTGTTGCAACGAAGGTTTTGTTTTCATTTTCCCTCTATGAGAGAGCAGCTGGACTCACGTGTGGATTACAGTGCACGCGACACGCGACAGAAACGCGTTTGTAAGGAACATTTTTAACCGAGAGCTTTTTCTCATCTGGAAATGGTGAAATCCGGATTTGCCACTCGTCTCCTTTTAATATAAAGACACAGCTCCAGTTTGATTGTCTGTCTACAGATTTGGTAAGTGTTTGCAGTGCAGTGCCCTTTGTTTAAATGCTGCTCTCCGAGTGTAAACATGTTAACACAAACTATTCCCGTCGTGCAGGATTTTCGCTGCAATTTGTGACAGGATAGTCGATACACACACGGCTTTCTGACGCTACCTACCGACTACATAAGTTACAGAGAAATGCGGAGGATTTTTTTCTCTTATTCGCCGTATCAAATCAGCCTCTGTGTGTTTGTTTTTCCTGTCAAACTTAGCGCGTGCCCAAATGTTAACTCCCTTCTATGCGAAATCTTATCCTCTTTCCCTCCCCCGACACTCCCACACTCCCAGAGCTGGACACGCCCAACTTTCCTGACTTTTTTCAAAACAGAGGTGTGAAAACACCCTGCTGAGACAGGGGGTTTCGTGGCCCTTTAAGTATTTTATTTATCATTTAATTTAGTCAATACACTATAAAAATGCCTTTCTTATTTTGTCCTTGTTTCTAGTCCAAATATAAAAATCCTGCCACTTTATTTTAAAAATCTATAGGCAATGTGGGTTGAAAATTTAACTCAAGTGCAGGCCAGAAGATAATGACCTAGTAACTAGTGCTTGTGTTAATGTTCACAAAGCTGGAACACTTTAGATTTGCAGAAGTTTTTAAACAGATTTTAAACTTAACTGGGATATTTATCATTAACAATTTATTGCAATTGTTTAAATAATGTGTAATCGGTAAAAAACAAGGAGTTTGAAAATGGTCAGTATTTGAAAATATATAATATTTGAATGAATATTTAAAACTGTAACAGATTACATGTATCTGGTTTCACCACACAGTTTAGCATTTTAATTTGTATTGTGATTTTGCAGCAGTACCTCCAGGCTGTATTGCTGATCATATTATTTAAATTACTCACTGCAGGTGCTGTCAGATAGAATCCCCTCACTTCCCTCATTGAGCGTAAAACTAAAATATTTCTGTGAAATGCAGTCTATGAAGAATTTTTGACTGCTTTTAACTCGACCAGCAACTTGTTCAAGCACTTGAACAGAAAGCATTCTACGACAAAACTCGTCACCAAGGAGGACACCGTCACCCAGACACACGGCAGTCCAACTCAGCCTAAACAGGCTAAATTGGACTTTTATGCAGGATCGGGAGAGAAGGTATCTTCTGAATGTGAAGAGATGTGTAGCTGCTTATGGGGCCTTTTACATATTGCATCTTGGAATATACATATGGAATATACATTTCTGTAGACTAATTACCTCAAACAAACACAGAACACTCAAACACTGCAGTGCTTTTGCATACTATGGATGTCAATGGTTACAGGTATCCAGTTTTCTTCTAAATGACTTCTTTTGTGTTTAAAAAAAAAGACAAACAGGTTTGGAGCAAGTGAATGATGAGAGAATTTTAAGTTTTGAGTGAACTCTTTATGTCTTTTGAATATGTCAAGCTGCTGTGATCAACCCATTATAATGTTTTTCAGTGAATATTAAATTAAAGAAAGAGCTGCAGTTTATTCTGTATTTTTATAGGTATATTGTAAATGTTTTAAAAGTAACTTCAAAGTAAAGTAATTAGTAATCTAATTTTTACACAAAGTAATCTATTACTAATCTATTTACTTTTTACCTCTGTAATCTATTACTTTTTAAAGTAACTTACCCAACACTGTATATTTATATACACTACCAGTCAAAAGTTGGGGGTCAGTTTTTTTTTTCCGTGTTTTTTTTTAAATAAAAATATTCTGTTCATCAAGGCAGCATTTATTAAACGTAAAAAAGAAAATCTTAAACTGTTAAATATTTATTCAAATTGTAAATAACTGCTTTCTTATTGTATGTAGTTTCAAATGAAATGATTACTCCAGTCATTACTGCTTTTATTACTATTACTACCATTAATAATAATAATAACAATAATAATAATTAATATTAAAGTGATTTCTGAAGGATCATATGACTCTAAGGACTAGAGAAATAAAGCTAAAAATTCATCATTAAAATCACTGGAATAAAGGATTCATTTAAATTATAAACTACTTTATACTTTAGAACAGTTATTTTATAGTGCAATAACATTTCACAAATTGTATTTAATAAAATAAATGCAGCCTTGGTGAGCAGGAAAAGCTTATTTTAAAACATTTAACAATCATACTGACCCCAAACTTTTGACCAATATATATATATATATATTGCCAGTGCCTCCTGAACTGCCTCCTGAGTCTCCTGAACTAAAGCCTCCTGACCTACTAGGGTTAAATGAACTGCCAGTGCCTCCTGAAGCAAGGCCCTCCTGACTCACTGTGGGTGTATGACCCGTCTATGCCTGCTGAACCAAAGCCTCCAGACATACCTCAGCTCCACGCTCCAGGCCCTCTGCAGATTCATGCTCCAGGCCCTCCACAGCTCCATGTTCCCGGACCTCCGCAGCTCCACACTCCAGGCCCTCCGCAGCTCCACGCTCGAGGCCCTCCGCAGCTCCACATTCCAGGCCCTCCACAGCTCCACGCTCCAGGTCCTCCTCAGCTCCGCACTCTAGGTACACCTCCGCTGCATGGGCCTGGCCCTCTATCCCTCCCCCTGTTTCACCTCCGCTCCACCTCCCGCCTGAACTGTATTAGGAGCGTCTGGAATACGCTCCTTAGAGGGGAGGCTATGTCACGATCACCAGCGATCTAACAACCAGAGATCGCTGGTAAACACTCACATTCACATGAACTACAAATCTTCCGGTTTATGGACTAAAGATTCCAGTCATGCAACACACACACTCACCTGCTCCAAGTCACCATAGTTTAGACACTCACAGCTGAAGCTGCTTTTGGACTGATTACTGCACAGTGTTGATCATTGCTTGCCTGACCATCCTGTTAATAAAACCCTGCGTTTGGATCCTCACCTCTGTTGTCAGTGTCACATCCCTGGTTAAACTAAGGCCCAATCCTAATTCTATTTTTGTATCCCTACCCCTTTCCCTTGGCCCTTAAAAACGAGTGTGCAGTGCCCTTTGTTTAAATGCTGCTCTCCGAGTGTAAACATGTTAACACAAACTATTCCCGTCGTGCAGGATTTTCGCTGCAATTTGTGACAGGATAGTCGATACACACACGGCTTTCTGACGCTACCTACCGACTACATAAGTTACAGAGAAATGCGGAGGATTTTTTTCTCTTATTCGCCGTATCAAATCAGCCTCTGTGTGTTTGTTTTTCCTGTCAAACTTAGCGCGTTTAAAAAAAAAGACAAACAGGTTTGGAGCAAGTGAATGATGAGAGAATTTTAAGTTTTGAGTGAACTCTTTATGTCTTTTGAATATGTCAAGCTGCTGTGATCAACCCATTATAATGTTTTTCAGTGAATATTAAATTACAGAAAGAGCTGCAGTTTATTCTGTATTTTTATAGGTATATTGTAAATGTTTTAAAAGTAACTTCAAAGTAAAGTAATTAGTAATCTAATTTTTACACAAAGTAATCTATTACTAATCTATTTACTTTTTACCTCTGTAATCTATTACTTTTTAAAGTAACTTACCCAACACTGTATATTTATATACACTACCAGTCAAAAGTTGGGGGTCAGTTTTTTTTTTCCGTGTTTTTTTTTTAAATAAAATATTCTGTTCATCAAGGCAGCATTTATTAAACGTAAAAAAGAAAATCTTAAACTGTTAAATATTTATTCAAATTGTAAATAACTGCTTTCTTATTGTATGTAGTTTCAAATGAAATGATTACTCCAGTCATTACTGCTTTTATTACTATTACTAACATTAATAATAATAATAACAATAATAATAATTAATATTAAAGTGATTTCTGAAGGATCATATGACTCTAAGGACTAGAGAAATAAAGCTAAAAATTCATCATTAAAATCACTGGAATAAAGGATTCATTTAAATTATAAACTACTTTATACTTTAGAACAGTTATTTTATAGTGCAATAACATTTCACAAATTGTATTTAATAAAATAAATGCAGCCTTGGTGAGCAGGAAAAGCTTATTTTAAAACATTTAACAATCATACTGACCCCAAACTTTTGACCAATATATATATATATATATTGCCAGTGCCTCCTGAACTGCCTCCTGAGTCTCCTGAACTAAAGCCTCCTGACCTACTAGGGTTAAATGAACTGCCAGTGCCTCCTGAAGCAAGGCCTCCTGACTCACTGTGGGTGTATGACCCGTCTATGCCTGCTGAACCAAAGCCTCCAGACATACCTCAGCTCCACGCTCCAGGCCCTCTGCAGATTCATGCTCCAGGCCCTCCACAGCTCCATGTTCCCGGACCTCCGCAGCTCCACACTCCAGGCCCTCCGCAGCTCCACGCTCGAGGCCCTCCGCAGCTCCACATTCCAGGCCCTCCACAGCTCCACGCTCCAGGTCCTCCTCAGCTCCGCACTCTAGGTACACCTCCGCTGCATGGGCCTGGCCCTCTATCCCTCCCCCTGTTTCACCTCCGCTCCACCTCCCGCCTGAACTGTATTAGGAGCGTCTGGAATACGCTCCTTAGAGGGGAGGCTATGTCACGATCACCAGCGATCTAACAACCAGAGATCGCTGGTAAACACTCACATTCACATGAACTACAAATCTTCCGGTTTATGGACTAAAGATTCCAGTCATGCAACACACACACTCACCTGCTCCAAGTCACCATAGTTTAGACACTCACAGCTGAAGCTGCTTTTGGACTGATTACTGCACAGTGTTGATCATTGCTTGCCTGACCATCCTGTTAATAAAACCCTGCGTTTGGATCCTCACCTCTGTTGTCAGTGTCACATCCCTGGTTAAACTAAGGCCCAATCCTAATTCTATTTTTGTATCCCTACCCCTTTCCCTTGGCCCTTAAAAACGAGTGTGAAGGGGAAGGGCTTCAAATGTATCCCCAAGAATTGGGACAGCACTACAGCACCTGCACACGTCATCAGATGTCATCACGATCTCTTGCTTCATATGAGACCAGACGATCGTGACTATTAATCGTATTATGGATTATAGATAGCAAAATTTAGCGGCTTTTACTTTAGCTTTTTTTTTTAAAAACATGACGGTAAAACCCGAACGCGGTTATGAATATATTAAACCATGTGCTTTTTTGTTGTAAAAATTTGTAATAATGACAAAAAATACTAATTTGTGGATCTCCTTAGTTCTGGGTGCAGTGATCCTGCGATTGTGTCTGGTGTATTCTGGGACATTTTCATACCCCTTAGTTTCGAGTGTGGTCCTGAAAAATCTTTGTTCGAAAGGGTATATACCCTTTCCCCTTAGCCCTATGCCTTCAAGCTAAAGAGAATTGGGACACCCCTTAACGGGAGCGCGCAAAACGGGGGGTAGGGGTAAGGGGAAGCGCTAAGGGGTAGAATTGGGATTGGGCCTAAATCAAAGCAGATAATTACAGGTCAAGTTAGTCAATCTCTGTTTTGATTTTGTATTAGTGTATTTAAATTATAATAATCTAGCAGTGTTGTTATCTTTTATGGAGTAAATAGTAGAGCAGTGAAATGCTAGAGTACTGATGCACTGACACACAGCACTCCATATTGACAGAAAAAAAAAACACAGAATTGTTGACATTTTTGCAGAATTATTAAAAAAGAAAAACTGAAACATCACATGCACTTAAGTGTCACAAGAGCCAGTTTCCATATTCAAGAATTGGGTCATCATGGTACTGACCTTCAACCACCACCCATTCCACAATGCACCGGCCTTATGGCTCCTTGAACCCAAAGCCTGGTTGCAGAGTGAGGCTCCAGCTGTGCCATACCATGTGATGTCATGATATTTGATTTGATTCGACTAAAAAGGGGTTTTGAACCACATGATGTTGTCCTGTTTGCTTTATCAAACATGGACCTTTAGCATGCACTGGGATGGTTTTGGTTTTGGGATAACTTGCTGCTGAGTGTGATGTGGCTGGGATGAAAATAATTTCCTCCAAATCTGAGGCCATGGTGCCCGTTCGGAAAAAAATGGTTTGCCATCTCCTGGTAGAAGGAAAGACCTTGCACCATGTTGAGGATTTTAAGTATCTTGGGTTTTTAACAAATTTCTCCAGCCACAACCAGGCCTGATTACTGCCACACCCGTTCATAATAAAAAAATCACTTAAATAATCCCTTCCTGACAAAGTGAAGTAGTCCAACATATCCTCAAAAGCTAGACATAATGATGAGATCCAAAGAAATTAATAAACAAACAAGAAAGAAAATAATTAGAATCTATCCTTCTTGAAAAGGTTATAAAGTCATTAATAATGATCCATGACTGCAGCAGACCACAGTGAGAGCCTTCATCTACAAATGGTAAAAACATGGAGTACCCAAGAGTGCAGCAGCAACGCATCCAAAAGCTCATGAAAGACCCCACGACAACATCCAAAGAACTGCAGGCCTCACTTGCCTCAGTTAAGGTGAGTGTTCATGACTTCACCATAAGAAAGAGACTGGGCAAAATGACTTTTGTTCCAAGACAAAAAACACTGCTGAGCAAAAAGAACATAAAGGCTCATCTCAGTTTTGCCAGAAAACATCTCTTTGAAAAATACTCTGTGGACTAAAGAGCAGTGGGGCAGCGCGGAGTGGGAGTGCTG